>JBAJNP010006582.1:0-25153 GCA_036877545.1 Yasuhikotakia modesta | reverse complement strand
ATAGCTCAACTGGTAGAGCATTTTGTTAACACTGCAAAGGTTGTGGGTTCGATCCCAGGGGAAGGCAAGTCCTGATAAAAAATATGTCTACCTTGAATTCACTGTAAGTAAAGCGTCTGCCAAATTAATAAATGTAAATATATATTTATATACTATATAAACTCTAGAGGCATCCAAAACAATGCAGAGGCAGAACAAATGGCAGAACGATCCACGTAAGGCATGTTGACATTTTTTATTAAAGGACAGCTTTAAATCTAAGTTCAACTGTTTATCTGAAGCACAGTTTTTCTACTAATTTTTACAGAAAGATAAAAACGTACCCAGTCTTGACGTCTGTTTCCTCTTGATCTCGGTGAGTTTGGGGATGGGATACGGCCCGTAACACTGAGTGAATATTACAGCCAGCTGCTGACTAATCACTTCATTCTGCAACCCATGAGAAAGAGTAACAGATAAGAACTATGTTAACCAGTCCTGTTACCTCAGGGTGTTACTGTATTATGGCTGTTCTGCACATTTCTGTGCACACATGCATGTGTTCATGCAGCTCGGCTGGTACAGCATCGTGTTTGCAAAAGGTTGTGGGTTCGATTTACAGTACAGGGAACACAAACAGAGAATGATGGACTGATGAAACATATACACCGTGTCTCTCAGATGCAGAAGAGGTGAACGCAGATGTTTTTCTGGAACAGTATGTTGTTAAATCCTGAACTTAAATCCTTTTCGAGTCGCTCTCTCTCTCCATCTTTCTGCAGTTTGAACGATCCGTTTCTCATCAACCTGACACTTCTCTTACCCTGCCTGCCTCTGCCCGTACAAATCACCTGCTGTCAACACTGTACTGCCATTTCCTGTCTCTCTCTCTCACTCTTTCTCTATGTCTCTCTCTCTTCGTTCTAACAAGCAGACACACTATTTGTGAAGGTTGAGTAGGGAGCAGAACCGTCAGTCACTCCAGCGGGGCTCAGAGGAAAGTTCCCTGACTCTACCATAGATCATTCTTGACAAATTTGCTCACACATATACCCACCTAAGCCCCCTGTGCCCCAGTAAAAAGAAGCCTGCGCTTATTTTTCCTTTCTTGCTTCTGATATGCTGTAGATGCTGTAGAGGAAGTAAACATGGACATGCATGCTGGTCTAACGCTCAGATTCAGTTTACAGCTAAGTGCTGTAAACACAGCTGAGGAACCGTTTCAGTGCCTTGAGGTTTAAAGCAAAGCTCGCCATTACATAATGCTGTGGGAGGGTGTCCACACGCTGCCTGATCTAAAATACATGAGCTTCTGCCATTACTTCCTGTTCTACAGAACCAGCTTGTTCCCCAGGGTTTAAGACTCCAGGAGATTCTAGTAGATTCTTGAGAAATCCTGAGGTAAAGGTCTAGGAACATCAAAAGAAACTGACAATTTTAGCTGCAATTTTTTTACTTTTGTCTCTCTACTGCCATCTCTGTTTGAAAACACATGCAAACACATAGCCTGACAAGCGGGTATGACATTCTGTCATTGCATTCAGACCAAATGCAATAATTAGATAAACATTTTATAGTCTTGGGACTTTAACAGAAGATAAATATATTCAAACCCCTTTGTGATGGTTTACAATTGCAGCTTTAAAAGCTAAGCTTAAATTGCAGCATTGCAAAGTTTTAAATAAAGTAATTTCTATATCTATCACTGTCCATTCAGGGATTTATTAGCTCAGATGATTAATAAAAGCCTCTGTGATTTTACCTGCAACGCTAAGGTCAGGGGTTCGATTCTGAGGTAACTCACATGCTGACCACATGAATACAATAATGCAGTGCAAGCCGTTTTGAGCGCAAGCGGCTGACAGAATAAAGACAGCAATGTAAGATGTTGCATGCGTTGCGATGCATGCGAGTCTGCATGCGCGGTCACCTTGCTGGCACGCAGGATCTGGAACATGAGTGGGAGGCCGTGTGTTATGAGCTCCTCGGTGTACTCCTCCTCCTCAATAGAGCTGAACTCCTTCAGCAGCCCTTGAATCAACGGCCGTCGATGTTGCAGAAAACAAGTTCGCAAGGACTCCATCCAGGTGTGCAGAGTCCACGGCACCCCTGTTACAAACACCACCAACCGTTTAGTAACCAGTTAACAGTTTCATATTAACATTTCCATCTTTTCTTTTGTTTACCAGGTAAAAATGAGACGTCTGGTCACTTAGAACGTAACAGCACAACTTCTCTGGACTTCAAACTGGATATTTTATGGTACAAAATCATTTATATCTGTTGCACAAACAGTGCAGGAATAATTACCCATCTGAGTGGGTAAGTTGTTCAAATTCCTAACCCCAATTATGAACTATACTAGCAGGTACATCATAACAAGCAACAAGCGCCACTATTAAACTGTTGAGCTGATGCAATTAATCTCAGTCGTGTGCATCTACTGCAGTCATGCGTTGCAGTCAGAGTTATTTTTACTTATTCCTGTTTCATTGCTAAATGATGAAACACAAGCCGCTGCGGTTGTACTAACTTATAACTGTGAATGCTGTAATCACTGACCTAAGCTTCTGATGTCCAGAGTGATATCAACATAGCCGTGTTCAGAGCTGTGATACATCGCCTCTCGGAGAGCTTTGAGTTTGGCCTTCCCGGTGCGAGTCGCTTCCATCTTTAGGGAATTTCCTTCTTCTACATCCGAACCTTCAGCTAGGATCTCCTGCAGGGAAAGCACATCCGCCTTTCCCTTCTCCGACTGCGCCAGCAACTTGCAGAACACATTTCTGCAGTCCAGAAAAGAGAAGATTTTGCAGGTTGCATAAATAAATGAAGAGGGCGCGTGTTTGGTTAGCAGACGGGTGCCCTACCTGTGTCCGTGTGCGGCGGCCAGGCTGTAAGAGTTCATGTCCCCGTGTGGTGCAGTGGAGATGCCGTTGCGGTACATGGTTCCAACCATGGGGTCGGCGCCTCTCTCCAAAAGCAGACTGACCAGCTCAAAGTTGCCTACGGCAAACAAACTGCTGAGTTTTCTCTTGTGGCTTTGCTGGCTGATAATTTAGTAATTGGAGAAGGAGGCTGATTTCCTGTCTGCAGCGTGAGCTTTCTTACCCGCAGCGGAAGCTAACTGCAGCGGCGTCTCTGTGTAGTTCTCCATCCCATCCTGCAGAGAGCCTTCAACATTAGCTCCAGCGTCCAGCAGGAGCTGAGAGAGAGGCACAGAGAGAGAGAGAGAGAGAGAGACAGAGAGACACCCACAATAAGAAAAAGAGAGACAAAAAGGAAAGAAAGAAAGAGAGAGAGGGGGGGACAAAAAAGAAAAGAAAGAGATGGAGACAAAAAGAAAGACAGAGAGGGACAAAAAGAAACAAAGAGACAGCGAGAGAGAGAGACCCACAATAAGAAAAAGAGAGAGACAAAAAGGAAAAAAAGAGAGAGGGGGGGACAAATAGGAAATAAAGAGATGGAGACAAAAAGACAGAGGGACAAAAAGAAAGAAAGAGACAGTGAGAGAGAGAGAGAGAGAGAGAGAGAGAGAAAGTTATTCAGTTGAGTATTACTTCAGTATTACTTTAAATCATTATTAAGAAAATCTATGTTGTTACTTTCACTCGATTCATTTGAAATCATTACTTTCCACTTTACTTAAAACATTTAAAGATCATTTCTTCACCATGTCTGCCAAACATATCAACAAATTCATTAAAATATGCAGATGTTATATTAATAATTTATATCCAGCAATTCTGTTGTTTGTGTACATACATTATTTAAATACCTCTGGTTATTTATACAGTCAAAGTCTTATCACCTTGTGATTAGTTGACTTAATGAAAACAATTATATAGACAATTTAACATTCAAACTGACATTCAAAACATTTAAATGCAAGATTACTTTTACCAGCATAATGAAAAGCAGTTTCTGCTTAGATGAATAAAGCACAAGTCATTAGAGACAGTGACAACGTGAAACATTCAACAACCAAACACATAATGAATTAAAATGGTGCAGTATTACGGCTTAATGACAAAATGGGGACAACATGCACCGACTGTAATTCTTACAGACGCGGCTTCAGGAGAAAACAGATGCCGCACAGCTCATTTAAATCAGCATTAAACAACTCTGTGAAGTTGTTTAGCTCTTCATCTGAGCAGAAAGTCAGGCCGGGTGAGAGAGGTCGCTACCTGCACCACAGGGATGTGTTGATGAAGGATGGCGAAGGTGAGGGGCGTGGCCTGCCGGGTCTCTGGGAAGACTGAGGGGAACTTGTGAACTGTGTTTGGCACCTGAGGGAAGCACAGGGGACAGAGCGGGACAAAAACAGAGAGATGGAGACCTTTAAACGTCTGTCTTGGGAAAAGCACAGAGATGCTGCGCTCAGCTGGAAAGATGGAATAGGAGATTGTTGGCCTGTTTGACTCGTTATAAGAGCTGCGGTTTTAAACAATGGCATTTGCATATAAATTCATATATATTTATATGTTGCCTTTATATAGCCACAACATCTTTAATAGATCATTTAACGTTTAAAAATATTTAATGTTTATCTTTAATGATGCTTATTTTTAAAAAAATACTGCAATAATATTGTTACAGTGAATTGTTTTGGTCATGATAACCATGCAGTGAAAATGTAATACTGTGACAGTCCTAATATACATATAAATATACATATATATACACATGTAGATAGATATGTTTTTAAACCTGAATTTGGACACATTTAAAACAATGAAAAATTGCTTGTACTTCTACTGTAAGCATAAATCCTCCAAAGTTTAAAGTCCAACAAACCTGAAAGTGAAAGTTAACATCATGTCACTAATAAGCTGTCTGAACTACTGGCTTCCGTACGCCGTGGCGGCAAATTATATGTGATATAATCAAGATTTGTAACCCTGGCCTTCGAATTTCTAAAGGTTTAAGTCTCAGTGAGTGGGAGGAGAAAGTCTGATTCATAACAGACGTCTATGAAATTTTCACGGTTTTTATGACACGCCGTGACAAACATATGATTTTCGTGCTAAAGTATCAACCGGAACTATGACTTATTCCAGCATCTGAGACGCACTCCAAGCGAGAAACTGTGACAGACAGTAAAGAGTATATTAGAGGGAAATCTGTCTGCGGATTCACACCTAGATTCTGCAACTTCTTACAAACGTGGGTCTCCCCAGAATGTCTCAGAGAAAAAGCGGTCTGAGTTTTCTCCTGTCACACCACAACACAGAAGACAAACACTACAGGTGAAACTACATGAGGCACTATGAGAACAGGCGAGATGGGAGAACAGAAGGTCCGTGTGGGACAGGAACGTGGCTGAGATGCAGTCACAGACCTCACTGTTGATGTCGGCTCCCGCATCTAGTAGCATCTGCACCATGGCCTCGTCCCCGCGGACACACGCGTACATCAAAGGGGTCATGCCCTGACAACAAACAGAGGACCAATCAGATCGTGTTTAGGAACATGATGACAACACTGTTTGATGGAGAATTTTTTTGATGACAACATATCTTCCGATTACGAGGTAATAAAAGTAACTGACTTTACAGGCGACAATATGCTGCATTTAATTAAATCAGATTGCTTTATTTTACAGGGAGAAAACTATAAAATCCTTGCGAGAGCTTTCCTTGCGTTGACGGAAACCAATCTCCTGGAAAGCTTTAGCGTTACTCAAATCAAGAGATGGAAAATCAGTTGACAAGAGTGATCAGATGAGAAACAATGAAAATGGCAAATGTTTCCACTCGCTGATCGTATACATACAGCCAAGCAATCGCTCATGGAAAAAGCACAAGTGTATTTCCTACAAGCTGGTTCTGATTAACAGTTTCAACCGTCAGACACTGTGAAGATAGAGAGGAACGTATTGAACAAACCTATGTGAGATTATGACGAACAAAAGCTGATTGTATGTAATCTGGGTTAGTGAATGCTTTCACTTAAATAATCTTATAGAAACCATATTTGCACTACAGAAGCATGAGCAATCTCTGTGGTGCTTACTGAGGTAATATAATACTAACTTTTGCATGGGTTTAAACCTGAAACCAGTGGTTTACAGGCCCAGATTTTAAACCAGGACCTCCTGTTAACTCATGCAAAAGTGTTCCGGTTCAGACCTGTTCACTCATACTGTTGATTCCGCCCGGTCCCAGTAAATTCGTGGCTTGTTTGACAAGGTCAGTCCGGCCGCAGTTCAGCATGCGGAAACCCAGGTCCTGCAGGAATTTGGCCTCGGTGGAGGCGGCATCCAGTTTTCGTGACATGCAGAAACAGTCATCGGTCCTGGGGTGCAAACACAACATCCCTGTGACATCATAATCCTCAAAAACTCAAGCAAATTAAACATTCCCTCCAAAGGTTGCAAGAACGTTTCCCTAACATTTACATTAAGTAACAAAAACTTTAAACATTATTTAAACGTTATTCTGAAAGTCATAGGACAGATTTTTTTAGATGCTTTATTTATGTTACTGCTTAGTTATAAAAACATTATATTTAAAAACCTATACATCAAACTATATGTAATTCATATAAATATCAATCGTTACACTATTGATGATCTACAACGTTACAAAACGATATACTAATGTTCCGGCATCAACTTTGAGCAAACGTCCTGACAACGTTTTCTGTTAAAACACATTTAACCCTTTGGTGGTTTAATGAATAAAGTACGGCATCATTTTCTCATGAGGGCTATTGATATCTGTTAGCTGGATGTTAATTTAATGGCATCATGCTCACTTCAGCTGGCGAGGTTCACAGTCCACCCCGGGCAGCAGGAGTCTGGCTGCCTGCCGAACATCATCACTATCCACTGAAAAGCTACGGCGGTGCTCAGCGTGTGCCAAAGCCACCCGTACCCACTCCATCAGAGGAGGCAGCACCACAAACGGCCTGCAGGGGGAGACAAAACGCGACTACGCATTACTTTCACAACGTTAAACCAACCAATAACTGTGTTCACGTTAGAATAAAGCTTGTGTCTGTTAACAATAGTATGCAAAGCTAATGCAATAGTTATCATTAACTACCAGCAAACTACAGCTTTGCACTTTTTTATAAGCCTTAGCAAATGAAATAAAGTAATGCATGCTGTCAGCAAATGATCGTCTATCGTCATTATAGAAAATCAAATGCATTAACTAATGTTAACATTTAGAACCTTATTGCACAGTTTTACAAAGTTTTCTTGTTTAAAATATGGTACAGGAAGCGTAAATCCATCACAGGAAGTGATTGCATTATATGTAATGCACTTATTCATAACATTTCATTATTTCAACGCATTGCCTGCGCCTTGCAGTCTATTGCACAACATTTTACATTTGCACTGCTGTGCATTTCATCACATACAGCGTCAGACTGAACCGAGACAGATTCCCTTCAGGTAAGTACCATTAGCCATTTTGCATTAATCAGACAAACAACCGAGCGAAACTGCCCAGCTGTATTTACAGTTACACAGACAGACACGATTCTCAGATTCTTCTCTGTTACATTGATGAGATCTCTATTGAAACTCTGATGAACTCTTTCTCAAAGATGTGTGAAGTCTGCTATGACAAAAGTTAAGATTAAAGATTTCAATATGAATTTACTTGTCAGATTTACCCCGTTCCAGATTATTTAGCTACAATCTGCTATAATTTTACAGCTTTGTATTTTTAACATTAACAGTTGTTTCATTTCATTTGTATTTTTTCTAAAATACAAACACCTGAGACAAATCTGACACAAAAATAAAACACCAACTGAGAACCTCCTGGGTTCTTATAGCACTTCAGGAAATGAAATGTACCTTTCGGTCTGTAGGGTCACTTTGGAGGGTTCCACATTAGGGTTCTCCCATTCCATCTGAGGGCAGTGCATGAAATAGCAGAGAGTGTATAAAGCCTCGGGCTCCCAGTGAATCAAGCTGCTCTTCTGGGGGAGCGGAGTGCCGTTGCTGTGGTTCTTAATGCTCAGCGGCTGCAGCTGATGCATGGCTCTGGACACCAGATCACCTGCCGGGGTAAAGCAGACCTTGGATTGGCTGGAGATGACGGTACTGTCATTGCATTGATGCTACAACGTGAAAAATTAGCCTCTCTGTCAGTCTTTATCGGTGTGTCAGCTGTTTGTAGGTCGTCTCCAGCGGTTTTGCTGATAATGAAATTCTCAACCAGTCCATCAAGCTGAATATCACCCAAACCTGTTGTGTAACAGTGCCACATAACATTCATAACCACCCTGGTGATCGTTTTATGATAAATGCACGTTTACCTCATGTCACAGACTTAAGCTGCAATCCATAACTTATGTTTACAACGTTTCATTGAAAATTGCAGGGACTGAATGTATTTTTCTTTACGTGTGTTGAAGTCAAACGAAGCCAAACGGACATTTCCTGTGAAATCGGATCGGACAGCTCAAATTATAAGTCATAATAATAACCTCACCGTTGCAAATCAGGGTCAGGTAAGTCTTTAAACACATTTTGATCTGTCATGTTCTTGCTTAATAACTGATTTTTGTTCTTTTTGATCCCAGTTACAGATTTCATTTTTAAAGATTTGCTTCAGAAAGATGATTATATTTCAACCAAAATTATCATACAAAACCTGATAAAAATGTAATTGAAATGTGAAGCTGCGTTGTGTCTTCAGGCCTGAATGAGAGTAAATCTACACGTCAGGCGGTTAAATGGCCGATTTTGAACGTGATGACAGATGAAAACTGAAGTGTGACAAGCCTCTTTTCAACCAAGGTCAGCCAAGGCCCTGGATTCATTACAAAGAGGCATTAAACGTTCTCTGGTGCTAATGTACGAGGAGCATTCAGGTCATTTTCATCTCAATTGTGAGACCTAATTCTGCTGAATGCATTCAACTGTACACCACTGTACCGCTGTCACCATTCAGCGCAAGTAATGCGTCGCCCCGCTGCAAAGCATGCTGGGAAACGGCCTCATCTATTGCTGCAACTTGAATAATTGCAGCAGTCACGCTTGTTCTCTTTGACATCACTGTAACTCTGAATGAATTAACAGAGGGGCTGCCTGTGAGACACAAGCATTCACTTAGAGAAATAAACGCTTGGTTTTACAATTGTGATTTAGATTTACTCTGCCAGGACTGCAGATTTAATGAACAAAGCCAGAATAGAGTCATTGTAATGAGGGAATACTGATAAGTTTGAACAAAAGCCATGTGGACTATCTGACAGCGAGGCAGAAAGATACACACCGGTATTCAACAGTAATCGCAGGTTAATGCGTAACACTGAAGTGTTCCACGCACAAAACAATTAAAAGCGGGAAAACACCTGTCAGCGCAGAGCCGCGTGGCAGTCATAAGTAGCGGTAGAAGGTTCGAGAGGAGCTGGAAGCCACCTGGGGCTCTCCTGTGACCGACACTCATTTCTTATTCATGATAGCGTGTGACATTTCCTCAGCACAGGAGCTAACCGAGAGATGCTGAAAATTAACCATCTAAGCAAACACAACGACGGAAAAAGGTCTTTGTTTATTAGTCAGCGTGACTGTACGTCTCATTACCGGGAGGACCAATCACACACAGGTCCTGCAGGCTATTTGTATGACTAAACATGGCAACATAAGATAACACAGAGGAACGCAGTCTGAGTGTCTCGTGATTAATGCGATACTGTGATCTGTAACAGCTCACAAGGTGCCCTTCAGGAAGAGTCGGGCTGTTGGGAACGGAGGATAGAGAATTGTGTTTTACTGTGAAAACTGAGCAGAATCGATTGGCTGTTCTCTCTCAGCCCCAACATAAATTACTGAGAAAAGGCCATGACAGAGACAGGCGCTTTGTTTGCTTTTACGTAACTAAATGAATTTCTTTGGCCTTTTTGAAACTTCAGGACTAGGCGGATCAATCAGATGTAGCTGCCTTATCTGAAATTTGGAAAATTGCATGTCACGGGTATAATGTCAAATGCTGGCGATTTTAAAAGCTTTGTTATGACACAAATCAAAATCTAAAAACATAGAGATCATGTCCAGCTCACACTCAGGACATTTTTCACTTTAAAATCAAAGGAATGATTTTTAAAGAAACTTCTTGGCATTGTGACACTATTTGTGACACTAACAACTTGCCAGTTCTCATTGTAAAATTGCAAATTAAAACTGCAAACAATTTTTACTGGTCCTTAAAAAAGGCTTAATTTTAAAGATGCAAAGTATAATGACTTAACAATAACCCACTAGAGTTCCTGTTTAGTCTGGGTCTCATCACACCAATATAACAGGTTTGTTCAGACATGCCAAAGAAACATATTCCAGCAGCCCTCAGAACTACAGGAAGTTTGTACTACAGAAAACTCAGATCATGTCCTGTAAATAAACAATTAGGAACTGATCATTAGACACCAACAGCACTGCAGAGCAATGAAGCCATGAAGCCTAACCAGCGTTTTATAGAGCAGGAGGGAATAGATGCGTTAGCCAGACTACAGCCTGAAAGAAACAGGAACTTTAAGGAAAACTGAGGAAAAATGGTACAGACTGAAGCCCCCGCTGTTGAAATTCCAGCCACGAATGGGTTCCACTTATACCTGGCAAACAGAAGACAAACCACAGGTTATGGTAGAGGTCTTGTCCAGCCATTGGCCAAAACGACGAGGCCTAAGCACTTATTAAATCTACATGAGAAGCGATTCTGCTTTTATAATAGCTGGAGACTAATACGAAAACGACGCCCAACAAATCTACAATTTCCAATTAGCTGTTAAAGGCTGAGTGAATACCACAGCCTGAGGTAAAATGTTTAAACGTGAACAAAGTCAAAGCAGAGAATTAGTATCATTCTATCCAACACAAGTGAATTTGATAGCAAAAGCCCAGGATGTGGAACAAAGCTCAGTTCCTCTGGAGTTTATGTATTTAAGTTATTAGTGAGAGATTATTTTACATTAATATTTATCTAGACTTTAAATATTGACATCTTATCTTTCCTGAAAAGCAAAAGGGTTTGTTTAATATATAAAGTGAAAATTCAGTCATTGTTTATCCACCCTTATCTTAAAACAAACTTGTATGGCTTGTTTTCTTCCATGAAAAACCAAGGGCAAAACGTGAAGGACTGAGAATCTCAGTCACCATTCACTTTCATTGCATCTTTATCCATACAATGATAGTGAATGGGGACTGAGAATTTCAGTCCCATACATTCTGCAGAACATTCAGAAATGATGTTACACAGGAAGACTTTGGGTGAACTGTCCCTTTAAACTCTATGTAAAGTGACACACATCCTGAGATGGAATAATTAAGGAACGAGAAGAGCTGAACCAATGACAAGAGGAAATCTTAAAGAGACAGGAACATGTCAAAACACGCTTAATATTCACTGACCTTTTCAACCTTTAGTTCTGCAGGGAGGAATTTCTAGTTAACAGGGTCATTAGTGGCACATAAAAAACATTAGCAATAAAAAGATACAATCGTCCTGCTCTGATAATATGGGATTTTACAGCAGTGCAATTATTTTAATGTACAATTACTGGTATATTTCATGCCTTCCCTTGGATATTGTACATGGCAGCATCAGATTAATGTAATACGTCTACAAATGTTCAGCAGATTTTCTCATCAACAGTGAATATGAGATTGACTTTTAAATGCCCTCCATTCTGATCTAATAACATACAGATTTTTTCCTAACCTTCATAAGAAGCCGCCCGTTGACACAATTGCACTTCAATAAGGTGTAAATATACTGGAACGCTGCAGGAGCAATTGTTATGAAACTTATTACTGTTTGTTCTGAATATAAACCATTGGGCTTTGCTCACAGTTCAGAGCATCTCGCACAAAGACTTATAAACAAACCCAGTAAAAAAAATCAGTCACATACACAATTATTACAATTTCTGTCATTATAACAACTAACAAAAAGGCACATAATTAGATTTACATTTTGCTAGTTCAGCCTTCGCTTACAATCAGCCCTGCCCTTTAAGAGCGTCTGTTGTGTCTGTACATATTCAGAACGAGTCACTTTGTGACTTCTGCCTGTTCCTGCCCTTGCCAGGGGCAACAGACTGAATGTGTGAAGCAGGAGAGGACCACTGTCCCTACCCGGAGTTCAGTTTGCCCTCAACTTCCCCTGCAGGGGCAATAGGGACATCCATGAGAAGCACAGAGAGAGAGAGAGAAAGAGAGAGAGAGACAAAAACAAACGCTGGAACCTAAGAAAGCGTTTTCTGGAAATCTCCATGGATACTGCGTCTATAAAAAGTGCTATTGGAGATTTTAAAATTAAGTTTTGAAGAGCAGAGGCATCTTTACAGGAACACACAGTGGCATTTTGTGCATGTTTGCTTGTGCTGACTAACCACAGAAACTTTTCCATTTCCTTCACAGAAATTCACGTCTGTGCTCATTTCTACAGATTTTGGTGCAAATCTTTCTTTGTTATTACCACCAGGTTTATAAAAGGCACGACACGGCGTCCACATTTCTGCCTGCATCTCCTCACTGCGCCGCGTTTTCGCACATATAGTATTGCGTTGAAAATCGATGTTCTCAGGAAAAGAACAAGCTGCTGTAAATATATTAAGTTACATTGTGAGGCCAGACTCCCGAGTTTTACATTTAATTAAATTAGATTTAGGTGAGTCTGGGTTTCTGTTTGGTTCTGCATAAATGAAATGATGCACAAGTGCCACTTTGCCGTTGTCATGACGCTCAGTCTTGCGTTTAGCCGGATGCTCATAACACTCAACAATGCATTAAAACATGCACAAAATTACCTTACTGCGTCTTGCATTAAACATAATGGACTTTCTATTAAAAGTTATGTTGTACATATACTGTACTGTATGTGCTATATAGTATAGTATACTATATAGCAAACTATAGTATACGGTGTAGTACATTATAGTATACTATACAGTCTATATATCACTATAGTGTTATTCAGTTCAGACAGTTTAATACTCAGTATTAGGATTAAAAAAAACTGCCATGATAAATTGTTGTTATAGATTAACAATTTACACTATATTCCATTACCGCATGTTGTTTTGCTTATTGTTATTTTAATATACAGTAAATCAATACAACCGGGCCGAGATGCGCTTACACAAATTATAAGCAGTCTTCTAAAGTGCTCTATTGAATGACTCAGTAACTGAGAAAATGATTGTGTTAAAAACACATAATTGTAGAGCGGTGCTTTAAAAAACTCATGAGAAAAATCAAAAATTCAGCGCATGGTACTTTATGAGATCATTTGAAAGTCTTAAGTGGTTTGAACTACATGAGATGTTGAGCTAAGGGCATGTTTGAGGCAAGAGAGCAACAGACCAGAATCCTGGCCAGATACGTTTCTGTACGTAAAACCTGAGGCTAATAGCAACTTCAAATGAAAAACTGAATTTGCAATTTATATCTCCAACAGTGTAACTGCTGTGCTGCCGAGCCTGGGAGCTATAAATATGTGCTATACATTAAAATCAGAGGTGTGCATCACATACATAACCACCACTGTGCCGGACTCACTATATATAGACCCACATGCACACAAACGTAAACACACACGTTTCAGTAATGTGATGGATACAGGAGTGTTAAATAGCAGTGCGATTACTCACTGAGCTCAGCGATGCTCCCCACACGTGTGGCTAGCAGAGATTGCTCAACGGTTCGCTGCTCCGACTGACTGTATCCATCTCCAGGCTTCCCAGAGCGCTGCTGGTTCCTGTGAAGACTCAAACTGTCCGGCAAACTCAGAATTCCTGCCAAAGAAATGAAGCAAGAGACACAAATTCATACATGCACACGCTGAGAAATCCAAACACACAGACAGTAATATTCTATGATGGATACCATCTGTGTTTAGCTTTAATATAGTATTGTGTAGTTTTAAATTTTGCTTTTACACATTACATTTTTTATACAGTTTTACAAAATAATATGTATGCTTATTTTATTTTAAGTTAACAGAAGTTTTAGATAAAGTTTTAGTGAACTATAACAACTTTGCATGTGGAAACTTAATCTGATAGTTCTGTGACAACTATGAAAAGAGAAAGCAAAACAAATAAACAAATGCTACTTGTTTTTTAATGATTGTTGCTAGTTCTGTGTTCAATTAATGCAGCATTATTTTAAATAAAGTCTTCTTATTTATAGCATACAGTAACAATCTTGACACATTTATGGACAGTATTGTGTAGAGGGCGTCATATTGCCAGGTTAGTTGGGGGTTGTGACTTTTGTGCCCCATAATCCTTTAAACCAGCCTTAAGGCTGACTTTAAAAAGGAGATCTCCCAGGAATATGGTCTACAGGTGGGAAACTTGGCATGTTTTTGCTTTGGAGTTGAGTATCACCTTTCTGGACGACTAGTAATTACTGCCACCTCCTCATTGTGGTTGAAGATTAGGGTGTAGACACACATCTCAAGACATCTCAAGTTTCATTCATGGCACGTCTATAGGTTTTACACTACAGTGGTGAAACGCACTCCACATCACAAAGTGTTACTGATCAGAAAGCATCACACTGGAGGCTCAATCGCACCACGTTCAGCTCTGTCGCTCCATCACAAAGCTCCTCACACATTCTCCAGCTGGAGCGCCGGATGCCACCATGTTAGTCCTGCAATCACAGTGGTTATTGTTTTTAACAGAACCGGTGGCCTCCACGAAAATTGGATTCTCTCTCATCTTAGCGTTCAGTCACTTGCATTGTTACAAGCACTTCTGAACCCGACGGCGTGTTAAATTATGATGTGGCGGAAACAAATGACTTTATTTTGCTGTCCGCTGACAGCTGGGCTTTTGTCTGAACCGTCTCATTTACTGCTCTGCGGCAAATGTAATTTTCTACCTGCGAGTGAGAATGATGTAAATTTCAAAATCAGTTTCCCTGGGGAGCCGAGACGGCCGTGTATGTTACTCACTGTAATGTAAACAATTTACATGCATATCTCTTGACAGACTCATTATGGCTCATCTGAGGTGAGTGATTTAAAAAGCACAATTATATAATTGCTGTGATGGAGATTATGTGATCTATCTTACTGTAAGCATTGGGAAACAACTATAAAGACATCCTGATAAAATTTGCACTAGGTTGCCATGGAGACAAGGCAGGGGTGGAGTGATGGTTACTTGCCTGCGGCAAGGGAGGAAGTTCAGGTGTTTAGTAATGCAAGGCCACACCTCACGCTGCTACGTTTCAGGCCTGGTACTCCATTCTCCTGTACAGATGACGTCAAACTGGGGTCGTTTCAATACAGCGTGCAGACAGTGCGTTCATCAATCTGAGCAGATCGCTAGCGCTCACAACAGGACCCCCAATATCTTTCCCTCCGTTTGTAACTCTTAGCTAAATGAGAGGTGGAAAACATTTACAATATATGCATCGGTAATCGCTTTTATCTCATGCATTCAGGTTTTTTCATTTTATCAGTACGCGTGTCAGAATCAAACCCATAACGTTTGCGCTGCTAACGCAACGCTCTACCAACGTTCCTGTAGCTCATCTGGTAGAGCACTGTGTTAGCAGTGCAAAGGATTGCCAGGGAAGCACACGTACTGACAAATTGTATAACCTGAATGTACTGCCATGTAAAAAAAGTTGAAAAAAAAACCCATAATAAATTCCATTAGAATTCCCCCTCATTCCTCAAGATATCTCGAGTCCACGGCTCTTATTAAAACTCTCAGCGGGTTTCCTAACAGATAATGTGTCAGGCTCGCGCACAGCAAGCGTGAAACAATTAAAGCGACGAGCGGCGAGACTGTCGTCTCACTCGCTTTCTTTCAGCCTCACTTCCTCAAACATTGGTCAGCGTAAGGTTTACAAATTACAGCCGGGTGTAAAGACGTCACACCCGGAGAAACACGCACACAGGCTCATTCAACATTAAACAGCCTGCCTCCCCAAAACACTAGCCTTGTTTGATTCAGTTTTATTAACCAAAAATAAATTATTAAGGCAACCTAAAAAAGTGTTTGGACACTTGGACACAATGCATAAATGTCTCTACACCAGCTAATACATTTTAGGTCAATGCCAGGCTTTTATTTTAAAGTACAACTGCACAATTCATTTCATAGTAAGTTCAGCTAGATTCTCAATGATTAAATTATAAATACACCATTAAAATTAAACAAATGGCTTAAAAGAAAGCAGAACTCAAACATTCACCTAAAATGACCTCAAGACAAACTGGCTAAAAGCACCAAAGTTAGAGTAATGCGACAAAAAATAAGCAATTTGGCATTTCATCAGGATGATTACAGATAAATCTTTTTATTTCATTAAAATGTGAAAAACGAACTAATCTACCAGAACAATCTAAACATCAGGGTGCAGGATAATCTATTAAAACCCGGAAACCAAACTATCGCTCACTGCGGCGTTCAGTCACTGGTGCAGCGAGTTCCGGCGATCAGTGTAAACGCATTTGCATATTGCTGCATAATAATAAATAAATGATCATGACGCAGGGTCATGGAATGAAGTGTTTTTCCCTCAAGCTCCTTGGTGTTTCTCGAGTGTCTGCCAGTGATGTCATTGCAGATTAAGACCCTCTAAAACTCGCCTGTGGGTTTGAAAACCATTAGAATCATGTTCAAAGTGATTCTTGTGCTGCAAAGCCTCTGTTCTCCAAAAGTTTGGTATGTGGTGATACAGAGAGACCCAGCAACAAAAAACCTAAAGCGTTTGTTTCAGCTTAAGGAAAGTTACCTCAGAAAGTTGATATAAAAGTCATTAATGAATTGGTTCAAAATTGTGAAGCATTGCATAAGCAGCATAAAAAGGTTGGGGGTTCGATTAACAAGAACACAGATACTGATTAAATCATAGCTTAAAAAAATAAGTCACTTTGGATAAAGACGCCAAATGTGTAAGTGGGGAAAAAAACAGCATTGTAACATCAAAGATCCAGCCTTCTTTGGCCTGGGCTGTGGTTTGGAGTGGCGTATTATAAGAGTCATATAAGTCATAACATTGTGATGTAGTTTGTTTTTAATAAAGCTCTTTGGTTTACCTCAAATTGCGCAGCTATTGTCGAGGGTTTGTGCGCAACAACTGCGGGTTTGTCACAACTGCAGCACACTTTTACTTTAGCATTTATTTTTAAAGATTTATTATTAGCACTTTTCTTACTGCTGGAAGATTCCTTGTTAGCTTACGTCTAATAATAAAGGCTTGAGAAAGACGCACAGTGGGTTAAAACCAGCAGAGGATTGTGGGTATGCATGCATCAACACTGCAACAATGTCAAAACGCAATAAATTCTGGCACACTGTCCCGGCCAAGATCACAGGCTTCGGTTTGGAACATGCACCATTCCTAAGAAATCCAGGTTGGCTCAGATAAGAGACTCTACCAAATAATTTGCATTTTACCTCTGGGGTGCCAGAATTGTATTACTGTACGTATTGCATACTTTACAGTGGACCAGCTGTCCAAAACTCCTTTGACAGCCATAAGCGTAGCTAGCAGAGGCTTGTATGCTTGGGAAGTCTATGGGGTGGAACCGTTAGCACAGATCAGTTTTCCCAACATTCCCATGCACGCTTACTGAGTGTGGATACGCCACTGACCTCATTGGGGCTCTGACTCTGTATTTAAATCTATTTTAAAGGCCACTAAAGCCCGGGACTGTTCTTTTAGCCTGAGTGCACACACACAAACACACATATATATACACACACACACTTTCTCTCCCAGCAAAAATGTGGAAAAACAGCTTCCTCGATTTCTCACAGAGCAATGCCAGCATAGTACGTGAAAACTAGCTTTAAGAGATTCAAGCCACACCATGTAAAACTACACCCACAACAACTCATGAAGCTACGCCGCTAACAATTTTATGTTATGAAAGTTTCACTAATGTTTCCATTACGTACCAAAACAGTAAAAATGTTATTTTAAATGTTCCAGGAATGTTCAAAACATACAGTTTTTTGGAATTAACGCTACTGCACGATTTCAAATAGTTTTTAAATGTTCCACTACCAATAAAAAAAAAGCTTTTTTCTTATATGATATATAAGGCTGAAGACAGTTTCACTGTTACTGCAAGAACGTTTTTTGATATCTTCTGAGAACGTTCTCAGTTAGCCGTTCTCGGTCAACTGCTTTAGAAAACTCTACGCTACGTTAAACCCACGCGTGAGTAAAACAATATCCAATATTTCCTCCGCAAGATTGCACTGAGAGACAGTATTTCAGCGACACGCTGGAGATATGTGCAATAACGGTGCAATGGTGGGCTTTCCTACGCTCCTTATAAACACCTTCCAACCTGAACTCCTGGGCCAAAATCTGTTTAACCATGTAGCGGCCGATCAAAACAAGAGAAATAGAGTCACACACGCAGAGGCAGCGACTCCAGGCCCTGGAATCATACTGGCAGATGGAAGCCACATGTACAGCAATGAAAACCAGGCCGACTGCATTTCTGCACAGTAGAGGAGGGAGTTTGAGGGACGTGAGCCGTGTCTACATGCGCCGTGGGACTGCGCAGTATGTCTCCAGTGCTGGCTGACCGCAGGCCTTTAATGGTTTTAAGAGTCAGACCTGGAGATTTGCTCGGAGTTGTTCACTGATCAGAAAGCTGGATCAGACCATGGAGTTGCTGCTGACGGCACGTCTGTTTGAATTGAACACATACAAGACTGTGAGGAAAACGGCACAAACCCTAAACACGGCCTCATAGCAACTGCACACACACACACATATATACACACACACACATACATACATACATACACACACATATATACACACACACACATA
This sequence comes from Yasuhikotakia modesta, assembly GCA_036877545.1. Taxonomy (NCBI): domain Eukaryota; kingdom Metazoa; phylum Chordata; class Actinopteri; order Cypriniformes; family Botiidae; genus Yasuhikotakia; species Yasuhikotakia modesta. The sequence goes on along the minus strand of JBAJNP010006582.1, from coordinate 6,384 downwards.
CATACATACACGCACAAACATACACACACAGCATTCAACATATGAAATGCTCACACAGAAGGCACTTACAACATATTAAGGACAAACAAACAAGGGCAATACAGAAGATGACATAATTGGAGGGAAATAAATAAAAATCGACAAGTGCATCAACAGCATTCAACACAAAAGGCTTATTACCAATGTGTTGGATAAACAGACCATGTGTTGACTTCTACACAATCTACACGAGTCTCTTCAATTGTGGGTCACAAACCCAGAGCTCACAAAAGCTTTTTACTTTGCTTTGCTTTCTCACTGACTGTTTTTACTTTTAATACAAAGCGTGTATTTTAAATGCAAAGTATGTGTACGGAAATTGCACATCCGTTTTGAAACTGAATAGATTCCTTAGAAATGATCAGCTGGCTTAAAAAAAAAACACACACACACACAAAGGACGTCCTGCAATCTTCATTGTTAGCTTTGTTATCGATAAAACATCCAAATCAATCAAACACAATTCGGAGTTAATACTGCAGATCTGTGAATGGAATCCTCAAAATAGGACGACGCACACAGGCAGAAACAAAATTAATGTGCAGCCGGCGCCTCAGTAAAATGATACAATAACTGTTATCAAAGAGATGAAAGACGGTAAAACACAAACAGTCACGTTGACGTGTGTTATCATGCCCTGCCAATGGCTGCTAGGTAATGACCTGCTGGTTACTCCCGCTGCGTGTGCCAAAGTGATACTGAGTTAAGTGTTTGTGTCATATCCAGCCTGGAGGCCCCACGGTACCGCGCTCCGGAAACTCCAAAACAACTCGTAATGGAAAGCGCTACCACCTGCGGTGACCCTGATTACATCACCAAAACAACACGCGTGTTGTCCTCACTATCCCGGCTGATGTCGACCACCCTGTCACCTGCAATAAAAAACACACATCATCCTCTTATCAGCAATCCGAGACCAAAATCTCCAGCGACCCCCTCCGAGATCAATCTCAGGGTGTTCGGGAGAAAGAGCGGAGCTGTCGGAGGGATAGATTTCACCTGAGGTGCGGGCAAGAAAGATCGGTCTGAAACATTTCTCAATGTGTTAACAGATTCTGGTTTGCGTTTCCTCCGAGGCTTTCATATTTGAAAAGTTTATTTTCTTTCGAGTCCACGCTCATTACTCTTGCATTCTTCCCAGTGTGGAGTGGTAATTTGCAAGCAACTGCGCCCCAAATTGTGCAGTAATTGTTTGACTGGATCTGTGCGATTCATCATTTTGACTTCACGGAGAGGCGCTCTGTTTTGTTGGGCTTTAACGTGGGCCGTGCGCAACGTCAGAGAGTTATTCGATTCAGGTCCTTATGGGGCACCTTGGAAACCGAGCCCCCATTATTAAAGAATAACCCGGACCTCTGCTGTCAATCACAGTTAAAATGGTGATTTGACAACTCAATATGCTTCATGTTTGGAAATGTCCTGCACAAGTTGTGAATTGATTTCCAAGTTTTAAAAAAAGTTACAATAAGCTTAGAATACACTACCCAGCTAACAGGCAATGTTCTCAGAACGATGGCTCACAACGTTCTTTGAGAACCTAACAATGTGTTGGCTTTCAAAGTTATAAAAAGTTCTTATAGTCCCATTAGTTGATCTTTTTTAACATTTCATATCTTTATATCTTATCTCATGAACGCGACTACTGAATAGTGCATGCACCAATGCAACTGTTTACAGTCAGGGTATATTTGTGCATAATGGACAATTACGCTGATGCAAAATGTACAAAACTGAAGGATTCTTATTTTATATCTTAGGTCATAACTAGAATCATACAAAATCTGTTCTTGCAGATCATTGCAGATTTTGCCAGAATGGTTTCACATTCAGCTCTTGAAAGGGTTTAATTTAACACATTTTCCATATCCATTCTGTATGACTCCCTAAAATCAGAAAATGTCAAATGAAGAAATTAAACAACTTTTCTGTCCAAATATACACAAATGTATCATTTCCTCAAGGCTTACTGCATTACTATCATAATACTGTAGCTTTCTTCCTCTCTGATGCAAAAACACACACACACACACGCGCACACACACACAATAACACCAGAATAGGAATGTGAAAGGGAAAAGACATTGTTTGTTTTGTTCCTTCAGAACAAAACAACACGGCACTACAGCAGACAGCATCTCACACCTGCATTTACATTGCAAAAACTCCTTCTCAACCCACCAACACAAACAAACAGACAATACAGATGTCAGACAGCAGTCACTGTTTAATACTCTCAGCTTCAGCTGCCGTGAAAACCTTCTAATGCGTGGTAGGACTTGTTGGGGGCTCAGCTGGTAAAATCTGCTTGTTTAATGAATCTGACCAATGGTGTGAATCAGCCCTGGTGTGCTTACAGACAGATTCAGACCTTTGAAAACAAACTATATACTGTTAGCGGAGCGGGCATGACAACAGCTGGTGCTCTCTGCGGAGAGGAAGCCTTAAGCATCCCATAATTCAGTCTGTGTTTGTGGAACAAAAGTGTAAGTATTATTCTGTTGAACAGCTAACAATTTCAGAATGTTCTGTTTCAGAACATCCAGTTTTAAAAGGTTGGATTAATAATATTGCTAGGTTACAAAAATGTTCCTTAAACTTTTTAAATCCTGTAACAATTTTAAACCTAATGAAGTTTTTGATGTATATGGCTAAAAAGTTCTAATGCAAAACTTTCAGGGAACGTTAGCCAACATTCTGAGAACGTTCCCTGTTAGCTGGGTCACCCATGTGCCGTGCTGGAAGGAGATCTTCACCAACACCAGTGGTCCAACAAAAACCCGATCCAAACCCAAGACTAAAGTAAATGAAGCGTTAACTTGTTTCCCAAATGTTCAACTTGCCTCGTTTCTCCCTTTAAGCAAATCCCCAAACTAAAAGCCAAAACCGGGCGACGTTTACGCAACACAACGACCAACAATATTATTGGAAACACAGCGTCTTAACTACAAGTTGAAGGTCAACACAGTTGCACCCCGCTGAAACATTGTCATGACGCAAAGCTCACAGGCAACGTTTTAAAGTGAGGCGGCGTTCTAGGCTTGTTTTTAAACCTCTGATGTTCACAATTGTGGGTCTTTAGTGTTGATGTTTCTCATGAAAGCCAATAAAATTACAGCTAAAACTGTTTCAATGGGCATATTCACATGCATTACATAATCCTGAACCCACTGCCAGGAAGGTCACAGCTAATGTTGTTTAAAAAGGGTGGAAACCCCTTAAGAAAATCTCCAAGTCTCCAGGAGTTTTTCCAAATTTGCAATCCAAGTCTCATCTTGGGCGGATCAAATTTTGTGGATTGCTCATTAGATTTGTGGCCCATGTGGGCTTCATATCAACAGCCCTCTGTCTGCATAAGCTAGCTAGTGTCATTTCACAACACAGATGCCTTTTCCATACTGGAAAGTTGTAGTTTCTCTAAGATTTTACACTTTCTATCTAAAGTTGATGTCAAGTAGATTTCATGCTGTGTCTTAAACTATATTTATAAAAATTAACATGTTGAGATATTTTGGATTTGTGCCTGAACTTCTGAACTTATTGACTGTTGCAGGAACAATAAGTCATAAGACATTCAACACAATCCACATTTTTCTGTAAACGCTCAACACTATTTTACGCAGTAAACAACACTCAAGTCAGTTACAATATTGTTAACAGACTAAACACAAGAATCAGAAGTGATATTCACATCTACATTTTGGCGGTAATATGCAGTAATAATACATTTGAAAGTAATATCACGTTCCCTGTGATCGAACCCACAACCTTTGCGCTGCTAGCGCAATGCTCCACCACTTGAGCTACAGAAATACAGTACAGCTGATATAGTTTAAGTGCAAGACGACACAGCAACCCTCCTAAACTCCTCATATTCTGTCATAATCTGTAACGTGAATGCATAAAAGAATCTTATTACTGAGGTCAGCGCTTTCTGTGAGTGAAAAGTGCTTTTAGTTAGCTTGTTTAATGCACTGACCTTTAGACTGCTTGTCTGGCCAATGAACTTCCAATCCCAAGGCCTGAAGTATTAATCTTTCTAAAAGCTAAACCAATTACATCATGCGATGCACTAGATGTCAAGTAACAAGATCAAACTGTTTCTACTAATGTGATTTTGGTTAGGTTTAATATTTCTCAACCCCTGGACTCCCGCTCCAAACCTCTCCGTCTGCAGACATTAACCAGCACGGCAGTATTACATCACTTCCTGTGCATGTTGTTCTCTTTAACGTACTTTCTTAGCAGCATGACACGTTTGGCAACCATGCAACTTTGCAGAACAGCTTCACAACATATTTACTGCATCTCTGTGGTGGTGACAACATCATTCAGCACTAAATTATAGACCTAATTCAACAGCGCAACGAAATTGCCATCATAAACAGTTTCGAAAAGGACGTCTGAAAAGCACAGCACAGAAATTGCATAACGCTTCCTGAATGAGTTAACCAACCAAAATATTTCCAAAGGTCTCTTTTAAAATCACTGTGACACAACAGGGTGATTTGGAAACAAGACCACACAAATGAGTAAGTGTTTCGTCAGAATACTGGAGGTCAAACAAACGGAAAATCAGAACAGACTTTGCAATTAAACACAAACACACCCGGCACCTTGAGTGACAACCTGCTCGAACCTTTTCACACAATACCGCCCTGTCTGTATTATTACATGTGGGTGCCACGCTGCTTCAGTATTGTTTACACCCACAAGCAACAGCTTTATGGCTTAGCCCATGTAAGTGACAGCATGTGACGAAAAGAAAAGGCTTCTGCTTTGGTGACAGCTAATACCCCCCCCCTCCCCTCACCTACTGCATCCTTCACATCTTCTGATGCCTCCGTCCCACCCCCAAAACACACACACATGCAATTAAAAAACACACAAACACGCACATATGCACACACACAAATGTGAACAGACACACACACACGCACATATGCAAACACACACGCACATATGCAAACACACACGCACACGTAACAAACACACACACACACACTATTAAGCTTAGACAGAAGGGTCCAAACCACACTTTTCATAAAACGTGATTGCTGCAATTATGAGGCTTGAAAGACGAAGAATAAGACTGGGAAAAGTTCAGGCTATAATTACAAGGTATGGCATTTGAAGAAAAAAGTATAAAAGGACTTTTTGGAGGTGGCGAGACCAGCTTAATGTTGAGACATTACAATGCAGGTTGATTTTGGAAGGCTTTGCTGATTTTCCATAGGTGTGGAGAGCTACAAAAAAAAACACATGAGGACAAAGATCAGACCTATGGAGCTAATTACCAAAACCTCTCTCTAGGAGTTCTCTGTAAACGTTGAGGTTAACATAAATAGAGCATTTAGATGCTTAATAAGGGCTTGGTACACGTTTAACATAAGTTGTTCACATGCATGTTTTATTTTCTCGTGTTAGATAACTGGATTAGAGGAAAACACCCATGTCTAAACGTCACAGTAACTGTAAACACATCCCTCAAATCTGTTCGGTTGATTGGAAATCAGAAAAGTTGCAATGTTTTTAAAACATTCCACTAAGAACTTAAGAAAAATATATGTATGATATATAAAAAGCTTCCAACATTACTTAAAGAATGTAACTTTAAGGTAACTGCTGGAGAACATTAGCCAAACGTTCTGAGAATGTTCCCTGTTAGCTGGGTTTCAGCTAACCAGATGTAAACATGCAAATGCATCACTTTTATTTAACCTCAACAATCAAGGCACTTAATTAGCCAAGATAAAATTATGCATCTGTTTTGCATTTATAAAATCCGTCTGGCTCAGAAACCTAAGGGTACACATGTCTCTTTAATTTAAATGGGCTTCACGCTTAATTCTAGCTTCAGTGTTTTAAAAAAAGCTTTAAATCCAAAACACACACCAATAAGGTTTCAAAAGTGAACATTGTGGCTGTGAGAGGAGACATCCGTACTTGATTCTGTGGAGTGTAACAGAACTGTGTGCGATTTCAACAGATCGCCTATCCCAGGGGTCTCCGTGACTGAATGAACCTGATAGAGTTACTCACTTCCTGAACTTGCACTGATGGGAGTTGAGAGATGGCCAGGTTACTAAACACAGATTAACATCTATGGCAGTAAATTCACCATTTCAGATCCATAACAGAGAGGCTATAAATGAGAAAGACAAAGTTTATATTATCTGTCTCTAGCTCTGCTCTTAATTTAATCCACCACATTGGCAGAAACTAGAAGTGTCACAGGAGACACAGATGAATTCCAAATCACAAAAATTATCTTGTTATAATTTAAATGCTGAATAAAATAGGGTACTTTAAATGTGAATGATCTCTCAATCGTCACATTTAATTATT
>JBAJNP010006581.1:0-25155 GCA_036877545.1 Yasuhikotakia modesta | reverse complement strand
GAATCAGGAACAGAGGAAATAAGGGAGGCCCTCTCCAGGGAGCAGCTTTGAGCTCTTACACTAATGAGGGAACATCATCACCTTTCAACTTTTAGACGCCAAGCTCAAGATGTCTCAGCCACCACCTTCAGCACCTGGGAGCCATTGGTGTTATTTTCTCCTTGTTTTTTTGATGACACTTCTAAAACACACACCTACATACAGCTGAGAGTTTATTTTATAAAAGGACAGCAGTTTGTACGAACGCCAAACTGCACAGTGTATTCAGGCGGGCGATAGCATCAGGGCTTTGGGTGACGCCCATTGTTTAGCTAATGATGTCAGAAAGGAAGTACGTAAGCCAGGCTGCCCCCCTTATGTAACGGGAGGGAAAAAGAGGGAAAAGATTATAGAGATGTTATTCAAAGCTTTATTTATAAACATGCCAGTATGTTTTTAAACTTCTTCCAGCAGACAACAGAGCACCGTCTGTGAAAAAAGGCGTTAACTGGACAGTGCGTTTGCCATTTTCATGTTCCCTGGTTGTTTTTAGGTGTTCCACAATGAGGCTTTTTACATGCAAGTCGTAAGTCTGCACAGCGCCCTTAAACCACATCATTAGGACTCACAAATTAGAAGGTTCAGCTGTGACATACAGAAGATGGGTTTTAAAGACGCCCATAGTGGGTGTGTAAACTGGCAGAGTTAATGTACGACTGTTGACGGACTGGAGTAACAACCGCTTTTGGCTGCACTTTTCTGTCCCGTCTGGAGAATGTCTGTTATAGTATGAGCTCATGTTACTGCAGTCATTGAAACCTGAGAGAGGGAGAGAGGGAGAGAGAGAGAGAGAGAGAAGAACTTCCTCCATCCAACGCACACAGCTTCACTTCTCCTCACAGTTGAGCTATTTATAGACCCACATCCTTTATCATTCCAACAGGGCTTCCCGATCTCCTGCTTTTCATGGCTTTCCAGCCCACGCTTATTTGGCTAAGATCGTTCTGCTGCTTAAATGCTCTTTTCTCTACCACATCCCAAAACTTCATCCTCCAATCCAGACTCAGCAGACCGGCCCATTCCCTCTTTGGGCCAGACTTGTCGTTTATATTCCCGCCATCATGTAATTAGTTTTCCGGACTGTGGAGTTCCCTCCCCTTTTCCACAGAGCTGCTGCATGCAGTACACCCCTCAGAGCACCCCATCCACAGAGTTTAGGAGAGCAGGGAAAAGGAAGAGAGTGTACGAGCCGCGCCAGAGAGGGTTAGGATTTAGTGGTCTTTAGACGGAGTTACAGCGGAGTTAGTTTTTTCCTATGAGACGGCTTTGCCTGGCGAGGAGATGGGCAGCCACAGGCCAAGGAAATGTTGATGTTTGTAGAGATCAGAGATCAACATGTGGTGTTTGCACTGTGCTTCAGACAGGAGCCAGTCGTTGCTGGAACTGGGGAGCTGGTAAGTGTGTGTGTGTGTGTTTAAGAATGTATAGAAGAATGTTTGTAGTACTTCCCTAGTGTGTTATACTATGCAGGGACAGGGTGTAGCGTTTTATCTGAATGTGTTTTTCTGTGAGTCACAAACGTTGTGAGAAGCAGTGAGATTTAACTCAGCGGTTCTTTGTTTCTTTTACCTGCTTTGAATTATAGGAGATCTTCCATTATTGCGTAAACCCTTCCATTGTGACTCTCCATACGCCTCTGCTTCTAGTTGGGCCACTGGGTGACATCTTTCAGTTCATTGTATGCGTTCCATCACTTTTTTAACATTTCCCCAAAAGTTGCTTGTTAAAAAGGCCTGTTTTAAATGCATTTGTAAGTTTTTCTGTTGTTTTTTTAAATACAGTTTTGAGTTTTTGATTTTGTTCAATATATTTGTAAAAATATAGAAATGGTTATTGTAAACGTTACTTTTTTGGCCTGTAAGTCTTTCGCTTATGAATGAGCCCTTCTTTTTGCTTTCGTTTTTGAGAATGTGCGATCTTTTTCTTTTTTTAAATCTTCATCTGTGGTCCTCAGCTCTGTGAGGAAAACGTCCCAAGATGGCACAACCGACAACCTTCGATTTTATGAATGATAACAGACAGAGCTCAATATTTATATGAGGCATTACAGATGCAATGAAATGAATACCAGAAGCAGCTTTGTGGTGTTAGTAAAACAAGCTTTATTTAAACAATGAGCGCTCTATGTGAGATGTTGAAGCTTTACCCAGTCATCAACAGGGCTGCATTCATGTTGTGTGCCACGCTTGTGAATAGAGACTGGACTGGTCCTCAAATGCTCTCAAACTGGAAATTAATCACTAGCTTGGAATTAAGGTACTAAACATGTCATGTGAGGGCAGGTCCGGACTGGCCATTGAGAGCATAACAATTTTCTTTGACCTGAAAATAATTTGGCCCGCTGCCCTGGTGTTAATTTAAGTAATAATTATTATGTTATATTACTTCCTGCCTGGTATACATAAGTGATCCGTTCCAAATGAGACAACATGAGACTGCTGTTCATTTGAGCAAAGTTGTGCATTTAATGTGTTCTTATGTAAATCAACCCCACAATCCACTGTAAACGTACAGTAATGAACACACAAAATGAGGTTGGAGAAAAACTATGTGCAGACTTGTGGATTTAAAATGTTTTGTTTTATGCTGGGGCAGCGTTTGTAGTTTGTTCTTTCAGCAGTTGTTTAGAAAATAGGTTTGCAAGTAACCTGCAATGTTCTCTTTAAGACAGAGATGGTGGTAGAGAGGCAAAATAAAAGGGTTGTCAAAGGTTTGAATTGGATTGTGGGTAAATGGTGATGTCAAGATGTCATATAGACGATCATATAGACTTAAAGAGCATAAAAGCAGCCCTCAAAATGAATAGAAAAAGTGGTTTAGGTTTTAAATGTGAATTATCTTTATTTTACCATTATCTTTATCTGTAATTTTACCTTAAAAGAGTATGTATCCCTTCCACAGCTTCACAATCAATTATGATAAAATAGCAGGTTACAAAGAACTCAGCAGAAAAGACTGTGAATGAGGAAAATTGCATAATTGTGAAGATTGTCGGAGGGATGAATTGTAAATAACATGCAGGTCAGTCATTTGTACTTGATCTCAGGAGAATTGCTGATGAATGAAGATGGTAATAAATAGTTGCTCTTTGTATGGGCACGTCGTGAGTCAATTGTCTCTTGGTTTCAAGTTCAAAGCGAGTTAGACAAGCAATTTAGCACTCTATAGACAATATGTTGTGTTTGGCAGTTTTATTTAAGTGAACTCTGGTGAAGAGAGGAAGAGACACAACGTTTTATTTCATTCAGATCATCACACCTCAGTGTTGCACTAACTCTTGTCAGAACTTTTTTATCTCTGTAAGCTGGACCGCCCAAACTTCTCCTGTTGAGACCGGTCCAATTTATCATCTGCTGGCTAACTAGACTTACTGGAAATTTTCTACAACTTTCTTGGCTATCTTGAGTTATGGATTTTAGCATGACAGAGCCTCAGTTGTCCCCACACTTTGCTGGAGGTATGATCAAAAAATCAGCCATTAGCAGTATATACAGTAACACAAACTATATTTTGTGTTGTGTATGTAAATATATATATATATATGTGTGTGTGTGTTTGTGTGTGTGTGTGTGTGTGTGTACATACAAACATTTATATACACACATACATACACAACCTTTGCCATGTATTTTTATATGTTGACATGAGAAAATGATGTTTTTGTAAGAGCCGCTTCTCCTTTAAAATTGATTTTTACAGACGCTGGTGCCCCTTGTGGTGAAATGAATCTAATGTTGACATCCTGGTAAAATGTAGCACTTTATCTCTTAATTAACGTATCTAAAATGTGCCGCTCTTCAAAGGAACCACAATGTCTTTTATACCGTTAGAACATTATGTGCAATTAACAGAACACAACAAGAGGAAAGACAGTTGAAACATGACAGACTGAAAGAGAAGCCAGGCACACTGTGTCCGTTTTAACAATGAGCCCATTTCTAATGAGTGTTTTGAACATCAGTGTGCAGCCCTCGGTTCAATTAAAGCAGGCTTTCTTCCTCATTAAATTCAATTTGCTGCCACATTCACGGTCTTATAAAATAACATGAGGCAGAAAATTAAAATGAGAGCTAGGTTGCCAGTCATTCAGCTTTATCCCTTCTTGTAGTTTAAATCAAAAGAGAAACCGCTAGGCGTTTAGCGTGCTGTGTTTGGGTTGTGAAATGGAGGAAACGTCCCCAGTTGTTCATTTTTTCACACGTCCGTTGTGGTGATAGCTGTAACCTTTAATGATCTCTGAACGTTTCCAGTTTGTTTTCTTTTATTTGTCATCGAATCCATTCACAAGCCATCCAGCATCTTCACCAGATGCTGTGTTGCTCGTCGCAATAATTGTGACTTTTCCAGACGCTTCATCTATCACGGTTTAGGGGGCATCAGACTTTGAAAACACTCTGGGTGCCCTTTGAGACAAAATTAAAATTGTATTTGCTGGCATCCTTTCAAGGGACCTGCTGAAACCTCTGTCAGGAGGCGTCAGGCACCGAAAGTCATTTGAGCCTGATGGCCTCAGTGCAGAGATGAGAAATTAACTGCCAAATTCTTCATCTGAATTATCATACTGTGTGCCTTGTGCCGTGTTTTCGTATAATGTGCAATCATATAGAACAAGACATGTTCATCTTCCTTTATTATCACAAACTGTGGGGCCAGCGGGTGGTAGTGTGTGCATGTATGAACACGTGAAATGAGGCCATGGTAACAGTTTTCATATCTATATGAAACCTCTTTTCCCAATGTTATTCTTTTGTTAGCGTTGTCTCTGGGAACAGCAGGTGGTTTTATTTGTGTTTCCTGACTCTAGGTCGTGTGTTGAGGTAGCATTGCCGCTCAGGAACTCCCAGCCATGAACAGGCAGGGATATAAAATGGTCCGACTGGTGTGTGCAGTCTCTCCTCCCACCCTTGAATCGACTTATGGACCCAAGTTGGTTTGCTTGTCTTAGCTGATTTAGACTGGTTTAAATCCTTCTAAAACCAGCCAGCAGACCAGCCTGGCTAGGCTAGAAGGCAATTCAATTATTTTAGGATGATTTGTTTTCCTTTTTTCTGGGCAGGATGGCTGTAGATCGATTGCACAGCCATGATATGTGACACTGAGTTTTTCATGGAATCCATTTTGAGGCATTTTTACATTAGGAGCAGGTGTATACAGACCCAGATCTGAAGAGGTGTGGAAACAGTTTTGGCACCATCAGCCCAGCGTCTCTCAGGAATACAGTGTGTATGTCATCACAGTATTCACTGCAGCAGTGTGATGGGTTTGCTGGTGTCAGTGCAGTGCGCCTCTGAGGATTGTGTTTGTTTCAGTCAAAATACAGTGAGCTCTGTTATTGTTCTACCTGAGATTTAATACACCTGCAAATAGTTCCATATACATAACTAGATGAAATAGAATATATATATGTGTATATATATATATTTCCCTCCATAGTATTCTCCTGAAAGGAATTGATTCAATCTGTGTCTGTTTTCATCTTGGGCTATAGCACACACTCTACTGCACACTAATTCACTTCATTAAAAGTGGAGCATTTAATTTGAGAAGTTAATCTGCTGGCAGTTTGACAAAGCTAGAAGGTGCAAAACCAACTCTGTCTCATTCACTGACTTGTTGTGAAACTGTGAACATACTTGTTGGTCCTACAACAACATTTCTGTCAGCCAATCAGATTTACAGGTTGGTCTAACATCCTTTCTTTTTTATCTAGTTTTGTGATTCGTGGTGGTGTTGGGAATATAGGAAGGACTGTGCATTGTTCCCAGAAACAGTTAACGATACAGGAACATTCCCTGTACAGTTGCATCTGATGTTGCGTTCTAATCAAATACCTCATAATGTACTTTGACCCTTCCAAGCAATCGCATTGGACGGAGGCGTGGAGGAAGTGTGTGTAATTCTGTGTTTTGTTCTGATTATAAATGTTTTTTATCATTGCCTTGAGCAGCAAAAGTCATTTGTTGCAGCAGGTAGCTCTCCACTGAGGTGTTGGCAGGTAGGATATATGCTGTTAATTCTGTTTGTTATGGCCAGGAGAGTTTGGTTTGGTGTGTAAGAATGATGTTTCTGACTGCTGACACTGTATTATCTGAATGTTTGCTCTTGGTACGCAGTACCAGATGAATTTGAGATGTTACGAGGCATTTTTATTTGAATTTAAGTTTTTTTTTTTAAAGTTTTTTTTAATTTGTTTTTCAATTAAAAATAATTGATTTGAATGTCTTTTAAAGTTACTGCAGTGTTGCTGAAGACTTAGATCAGTGCCTGTTAAATTTTGCCAGTAGGGCGTGTTGATCATTGGATTTTGTCTGAAAACTTTGCGTATTGTTGCATATTCTGTCAGCCAAGATACAACAGCATGTGTTGCTATAAACAGATTGTTTTGCTTTTATACCCTCACACTGGTGTCAAAGTGCAGCTCGTAACCTCACGCACAGAATTGTGGGATTTTATAATGGGAATTACTGTGAACTTTGATTTGTGTATTTCTGGGTTTTATGGTTTGATTGTATATAAGTGAGCAAAAACAAAACGTGCCTGGTTTATTGGTTTGTAGGACGGGAAGTCAAAACTGTTGATACCTTAAATGCTATCAGCTATATGTTGAAATGCTCTTTGTGAACTTATTTCTTTTTCTTCTTCTTTGTGCAGTGTGGAAGGTGAGGCCCCGGGTGGTGACGTGGGCCCCTCTCTGGAGAACAGTGGTGGTTATATACGAGGGCCTGTAAGCCGGAGCGCCATCATCAGTGGCGAGCACTTTGACGGCCCACCGTTGTACGCCCACGAGGTACGGCAGCGCCCACGACGACCCAAACTCCAGCATTCCCAGTCCATCCTGCGCAAACAGGCGGAGGAGGAGGCCATCAAACGTTCTCGATCTTTATCTGAGAGCTATGAGCTCTCCACTGACCTCCAAGACAAACAGGTAGAGTTCCTCAGGATCTTTAACTGGAATGCTACCAAAAATAAAGAAACTGTACAAGCAATTATTTGGATTGAGTTAGAACAGCTTTTTGGTGGAGAAGGTGATGTTTATTGAGGTGCCCAATGGCTTTATTTTTTCTATAGTTTAGCTAGACATCTTCTCAAAGGCCTGTGTAAATAAATTTAGGTTGTTGTAGCTGGGTGAACGAGTAATTTCTTACAGTTGCTTGTGGTCAAAAGTGACTGCATTTATTTCTTTCATATGCAGAAAATCAATACACCCAAAGGCTGATCTGAGATCAATGAGAGCCTTGTAGTATTTGGATGATGAGAGTCATAACTCAATCTTGGAGAGTAGTTCATGTTCAGAGCACTGGTTGCGGTACTATCCAGAGGGGTGCTGGCCACCAACTCTGTGTGAGTTTCCACAGAACTGAGAAATGTGATTAGTTCTACTCGTTCTTCAGGGTAAAATGGCCTAGAGCTGACATGCATTGGAGTAGGTTACAACTGATGACTTGGGTAGCACGCTAAAGGCTTTCTTCAGTCCATAATGTCTTTATAAGGTATGAAATAGTAAGAGGGAGTTTCATCCAACCTACCTGGCAAAACACCCACCCATAAATAGAGAGAGACTTGAGCTTCAGTAGTTAGTATCATGTCTGGCTTTTATTTGCTTTCCTTGTTTATGTGGCTTTTCATTTTTGGCTTGAGGTTTGGTCAAGTTATATTGTGTCTTGGAAGAGCTGACAACATACTATTCAAGTCCAGCCAATAAAGTGTAGGATAGGGGATGTTTAAGTGTTTGGCTTAAGTTTGCAACTGTAAATAAAAATGGTGTATCTTTGTGTCTTTCCACAGGTGGAAATGCTGGAGCGCAAGTATGGAGGGCGTTTTATAACCAGGCATGCAGCACGCACAATCCAGACTGCCTTCCGCCAATATCAGATGAACAAAAACTTTGAGCGCCTCAGGAGTTCTATGTCGGAGAACCGTATGTCCAGACGCATCGTTTTGTCCAATATGAGAATGCAGTTTTCGTTTGAAGGACCTGAAAAAGTCCACAGTTCGTACTTTGAGGGGAAGCAGGTGTCTCTAACCGATGATGGTTCCAAACTAGGAGCTTTGGTGCAGTCTGAGCGTGGTGAAATGGTCCCCACCAACATGAAGTCCCCCGCAGTTCAAAGTGACTTCACAGATGCCATCACAGAGCTGGAAGATGTTTTTTCTCGCCAAGTAAAGTCACTGGCTGAGTCGATAGATGATGCTCTGAACTGTCGCAGCCTACATGGAGATGAGGGTCAGCCTGAGTCCACCAGAGGTCATGCAGACATGGAGCAAGAGGTCACTTACCAGGTCAAACCTTCCCACAGTGGCGACCATCGTAAACGAGATGAGATGACCGCCTCCTACAGCGACGTGACACTTTATATAGATGAAGAAGAGCTTTCCCCTCCTCTTCCTTTATCGCAGTCAGTTGACAGACCTTCTAGTACAGAGTCAGACCTGCGTCTACGTTCTCTGAACTCCTCACAGGATTATTGGTCACTAGCTCATAAGGAAGAAAAAGGCGACACGGACACTAGCTGTCGCAGCACCCCATCTCTGGAGTGTCAGGAACAAAGACTGAGGATAGATCACCTCCCACTTCTGACCATCGAACCGCCCAGCGACAGCTCAGTGGAACTGAGTGACCGTTCTGACCGGAGCTCGCTCAAGAGGCAGAACGCCTACGATCGGAGCATCACCAGTCAGCAGGGAAGCCCCAAACACATACCTTCTCACGCGCTTCCACCACGAGGTCCCTCAAGAGATGACGACGCTCCTCGCCATCGGCCACGGCAACTGGAGAGCCACTTGGCGATCAACGGTACCTCCAATCGCCAGAGCAAATCTGAGTCTGATTTCTCAGACGGCGATAACGATAGCATCAACAGCACCTCCAATTCCAATGACACCATCAACTGCAGTTCAGAGTCCTCATCTAGAGACAGTCTCAGAGAGCAGACACTTAGCAAGCAGACATATCACAAAGAGACACGCAACAGTTGGGACTCGCCCGCGTTCAGCAATGATATCATTCGCAAGAGGCACTATCGCATTGGCCTGAATCTTTTTAACAAGTAGGTGAAATGTATAAATGTTTGTTTTTTATTGTTTGGAGCAGAATATGCAATTTCCTGCCACTCCGCTACAGCGCTCTGGGTTTTCCATTTCCTGTTTTAAACTCACTGCCTGCTCACATTTGAAAAATAGACAAGATGTATTAAATTACAATTTTCCCAAATCTTATTTGCCCAATTTCCATGCAGTTGTAAGAGTGATGCATTAGTATGATGATACGATTGCTTCAAATTCTGAAGTCTACACCTATTAGAAACAATGATGTATTACCCACTTTTAGATTTTATTTCCATTTATAAAAGGAACACTTCATCAAACTGTTTCTACACGTCTCCACATTCACACTCTCTCGTTCATTTTCATAAAACGTTTCATGAAACATTTGTAATGTTCTTTAAAAATTAATATTTATTAAATTCTAAAAACACAGTTGAACCGAAGTAACTTTTGCTAACATATCCCAGTCTTGTAAGAGAAAACAGTCACACTCTTTGCTTTCACTCCATATCGCTCATATATTCTGGTGTGGAGTGTAATGTTTGAATTGCTTAATGCAATCATTTTCATTAGCACCAATCAGAGCTGTGTTAATAGCTGTGAAAGATCAGTGTGTGAACAATACTGGCAGCTAATGTTTTATCAATTATCATCTTAACCCAAGCACGCATCGATCAAGATCGTGTGTTTACAACATCTAAACAGTCATTAGGATTTTAGCTCTGTTATTTATTTATGGTTGGGTGTGTGTATGCATGTGGTGCTGTTTGTTTCATTGTCACAGCGTCCTAAATTTGATTAGCGATCAAACAATTAGAAACCGTGATGAGAGTTCTATTAGTTTTGTTGAGGTTCCCTTGAGAAAGGAACACAAATGGCTCTCTAAAACCACAACAATTTACCTTCTAACTCTGGTTCTTTAGACAAAGAGCTTTGTAAGAACTTGTAATTCTTTGTAAGTGTCTTGCACTAGCGGAGAGATTATATGTGAGCAGCATTTTGTAGGCTAATCATGAGGTTCTTCAAATCAGATTTCATTTCTCAAATGTTTGCTTTAAGAACATTAAGATGTTTGCTTGAAGCTGATTTGCAGGAACTTTTTTGCTAATGTGTACGGTTGAACGTGTTTGTTAACATACAGCTTTGTTTAAAATGGGGGCCTTTAATCTTGGGCGACTGCGGATTTGCCTGTCTTTGCACTAGGCCGTTAGGTTTATTTTAATCTTGTGTGGTAACGGTGCATGTTTGATCTAAGAGCTGTTTGGTCACATCTTGCTCATGCAAACTTCTTTCTTTTTTTGCCTCCAGGAAGCCAGAAAAAGGCATCCAGTACCTGATAGAGAGAGGATTTGTCCCAGACACGCCTGTGGGCGTCGCTCATTTCCTGTTACAGAGGAAGGGGTTGAGCCGGCAGATGATTGGAGAGTTTCTGGGCAACAGGCAGAAGCAGTTCAACAGAGATGTTCTTGAGTATGTTCATCAATTTTTGTTTTAGAAAAATGACACATTTTAACTTTAACAGCTTTAACGAAATGTAACTAGATTTACTGACTGAACATTGCAGCCTGTATATTTGTTTTTTAATCCCTGCAACCTTTTTTTGCTTAAAAATAATAAAAATAAATAAAATCAGATTTTAGCACTTTATGTCTCAAACTGATGCAAAAAAAAAGTTGACAATTGCAGTTTGGAAAAATTTCCAATAACTAAATTTTCAAATTAGAATTCCTTAGATTTTCCCTTTTATTATCCTATTTTATTATTTTATTACTGTTTTTGTCTCAATTTAGTTCAGACAATATTGCTGTAGCCTGTTTCCTCTTGTCACAATCTGACCACCATATCTAAACCTTTCCAGCTTCGGTGCCTTTGAATATATTTAGGATCAAACGGTGGAAAACATCAAAGTCCATTGTGTTGGAAACTTTCTGTCTTCAGTTGTAACCACAAACATTTACTGCAGTTGTTATTGTCCTCTTGTTGAAAACGACTACAAATGTTCATTCTAGTCAGTGTGTTGAGCCTAAAGCTGATACGGTATAAAATGTTGGTGTTAAATTCATACATATTAACTAAAGAACACAGGTTCATGAGGTTCTTCTCAGACGCCACGTGTCTGTAAGTGAATTAACTTGCTTTTGGTCTGAAGTTAACTCATCCTTCTATCTCATTCTGACAGAAACAGTCAGATAATGGGGGCAGATAAAGTCATGCGGGCTGCGTTCATCTCAGTCTGACGGCACTTTTTAAAAAGCACTTCCCTGGAATCAGTAAATCTTGACATCAGTGATGATCAAATGCGCTCTGAGTATCCCTGAGGCGAAACAACCATCAGATAGTGTTGAATGTCTGTGTTTGTGATTTAGAGACTTATAGAGCCCAAAACTGTATACAAAACTACTGTAGGTTGTCTCAAAACTAAATCAGATTACTTTTATTTGTAGTAAATATTAGCAGTCGTGAAATGCCTCTTGGTCAATTCGATTAAAAGACTCATTGGATGTCACTGGAATTGAAAAAATGTAATATGGAAAAGATCAGCCTGGATTAATGATGTCATTTTATCTGTTCTCTTCTTCCAGCTGTGTGGTAGATGAGATGGATTTCTCAGGAATGGAGTTGGACGAAGCCCTGAGAAAATTCCAGGCTCACATCCGGGTACAAGGAGAAGCACAGAAGGTGGAACGACTCATTGAGGCCTTCAGGTGATAAAACCGTTTCTTTAAACCACCCCCCTTCGATTCCTCACCAAAGAGACATGTTAAGATAAGCTTAAGGGGGTGACACGATGAAAATGAATCAATATTCGCATGTCTGTAGACGTTCAGTTATTTTGTTAAATGTTTATTTCAAGTGAGCGGATGAAGGACAGTCCCGCTGAGAATCACTTGATCGTTTCCCAAGATTACTTGTGTCATTCTAGCCATCATACCAGCTTATAATATACACAGAGATTGCTTTAACAGTTTTCTGCCCTTAACTCTCTAAGAAATATTGTTATAGCTCAACCCTTTCAGCCAGACAGATACTTTCCAAATGAACTGTTTAGGCCCATTCAAGTGTTATCTGAAAGAACATTGCTCTTTAGCACAGTAGCGGTTTACCCATCTTTGTGGCAGTAGACCATCTAAAACCAATTACTCAACAGAGTAGCTATTGATTCTGTCTTCAACTGAACTGGTGTCTTGAACTTGTTTGTTTCAGCTTTGTTCTTTCTGTCTTTCTTCATTTATTTTGGTTCAGTCAGCGCTACTGCATCTGTAACCCTGGAGTGGTGCGCCAGTTTAGGAACCCGGACACCATCTTCATCCTGGCCTTTGCCATCATACTCCTCAACACGGACATGTACAGCCCCAATGTGAAGCCAGAGCGGAAGATGAAACTGGAAGACTTTGTTAAAAACCTTCGTGGTGAGAGTTAAATTGATGGTCTCTACCTACAGGCTGGATTAATATCAGGCAGGGATTTGCTTTAAAGTGATTCAGAGGTACAGAGAGGACCAGAGCTTGAATTGGCTCAAAATGAACGTTGAGTGCTGTGCTAGAAACTGATAAACAGCCACTTTGGAATAGCAATTAGATTTTTAAGCCACAGCCCTGCATAGAAATTAAACAAACCAAATAAAGATTCACCTTTAACTCTGACATTCCAGTAAATTAGCTAGGGCTCAATTTAACGTATCAATATAGTGTAATTAAAATAACTTTATAAAATAACTTTTACCAAAAAAACTCAATTTATTTATTTAATTGTCTGCCTCAATAACAACTAGCATGTTTGAATTATCTGATCAAATCTGATCACATGTGATCAATTTGATCAATTAATAGACATATTTTAATTTTACCAGGAATTTTTAATTCAGGTAAATAATTCAATTTAATAGGTGTTGATGATGGAGAAGACATCCCACGTGAGATGCTGGTGGGCATCTATGAACGAATCCGCAAGCGGGAACTCAAGACTAATGAAGACCATGTGTCTCAGGTGCAGAAGGTGGAGAAACTCATCGTTGGGAAGAAGCCGGTATGTATCAATTTAACACTTGCCATTATCTCCCTCTACTATTCACTAGTTTAGTTCTTCTTCTGCCCTAGTTACATAAGAAGTCCCCCTGGAGAACTTTGGGGCAAATACAGCAAGATGCTGATAGAATTGCCTCTTGTTGGTTTTGAACCTACAGCCTTTTGTTTACCAGCATAGATCTTTATCCATTAGGCTACACCGCTTTCAACACCAGCACCAGTTATTAAAGTATTTCCATCGCTATTCATCATTTTTGACTTTTGATTAATCACAATATTCACAGTGGCTCCAGTCATGGTCCAATGGCACATAATGATTGAAAGTCATTGTCTAAGCATGTTCTTTCCATAAACCATTGAATGATAGCTGAGACAGATATCAAAGGGTCTTAACGCTCTACAAGTTGCTGTATGCAAAGGCTTTATTTTTAGAATCCAAGATTCTTTATCTACAATATGTTCTTCTCCTTTTTGAAAAATGTGATGCTTATTACCTCACGGTGTCTGACTGTGGTCTGTGCTTCGTGCTTCATGCGTGTAGCCTCATGATAAGTTCTGTGGCAAAGGTTGTGTGACGATCAGGAGTAATAAATTAGATTAACTTTTTCTGAGAGGCCTTCAGAGTTACCTAAAGATTAACTCTAGTGACATTTCACCTGCTCTGCAACTCTGTGTCTATATTATAAGATACAGTTACATTAGTCAGGAAACACCATATTTAAGCTTTGCAGGAAGTTGAAGAATCTTTTATAGTTGTCATAGCGTCTTACAGGTCCAGTGAAACATGGGTTATGTATATTAGCTACTCTGCATTCTGAATTTTAGCATTGTTTTTTTAGGACAACTGAACTGTTATCTACCTCAGCTACTGGTATTTTAATAGAGACCTTTGGTACACCTAAAAAAGTCAGTTTTAGGAAAGTATTCACATAATACAGATTTCTAATCCACACAAGACCAGTACAATATACAGCAACCTGCCAAAAACAGAGGCGCTAGTCTCCCCCTGGGCTAAACTGACTGAAACCTTTTCCTTAATGAACAGTTTCCAGTCTCACAGCTGAAAGGTACTGTGGGTTTTCCGAGCTGAAATAATTAACATTTAAACTCTAATGGAAACAGCACACATGACTTAGCGCCAGACAAACCTCCAGTGTATCTGCGCCACATCTTTGGAAGGACATAATGAAGAGCTCCCGCGTAGCCGAGATAGAGGGCCGCTGCATCCGAGCCCCCCGCCTGCAGATGCCTCGTCCCGGGTGCTGTAATTAGGTTTTTCAAAATGGACCGAGACTTCCTGTGACAGTTTGATGCAGCAGCAGTTTGGCTTCTCATTAACCTCCATTCTCAGCCGATTCACACAGCAGAGCTCACATCTGACAGGTAGATGGAGGGGGTCCGAATGAACAAGAGACCACTCTCTGACCTTCAAGCTTTTCTCTGGTCCTCGTGCTATAATCAGACCTTATTCATCTCTCTTGTGTTTGTTCTGTCTTTCAGATTGGATCTCTCCATCATGGCCTTGGATGTGTAAGTAGCGGTTTCTGTCTTATAATCGTAGATTTATAAAAAGTCTTTTTAACATTTACATTTTGATACAATGATGTTCATGTGCTTGTGCACTTGTTTTGTCTCATTATTAAAGTTTCTTTGCATGCTATTATGTGAATTCATACTGAGGATTTACACACTGTCTTTTTACAGTATTATATAGTATATAAATACTGCATACTGCAGCATTAGTTGATTAGTATGGTAGGTTATTATTTAAAACACAGCCAGTATCTCATCTGTGGGCTAAGTTTGGGCTTTAACTTACTGCTGTGCAGACCTACAAACTAAACATTATTGTATTTAAAGTCCCCCTGAAGTTGATCATTTTTTCTATTAAAACTCATCTTTATTCATCAAAATGACATATTTAAATTTTTTCCCTATGAAAATTATTTCTTTGTTCCTTAAAATAGCTTGAATGTAACTCTGCACCCTCGCTTCATTGTGTGTGCGTGGAGTCATGAATATGCAAATTAATCCACCTCCAGCTCAGAGTATCTTATCCACTCGTTGACATGATTGGTTACAACATATGTGATGTAGAAAAAGGGGCGGTGTCAAGCTATGATTTAGTCTTTGTAAAACTCTAGTTTTTAGATAGAAAATACTCTCACATGCACATATAAACAGCATTAAAAACAAAACCTTACAGAAGTTGCATGTAATATTTGTGGTCCACATACAGGTGCTGTCTCTGCCGCACCGCAGACTGGTATGTTACTGTAGACTGTTTGAAGTGCCAGACCCCAACAAACCTCAGAAACTGGGTCTCCACCAGAGAGAGATCTTCCTTTTCAACGATCTCCTCGTGGTAAGCATGTCATTTCTTCTGAACTGATATGTGACTCAGAGTGACTTTATATGCAATGGTATAAAATGAGGCGGACGCTTGAATGACACGGTAAACATTTTATTGTTATGTTGTTAAGCTCTTGTTGTTATGGTTACACCAATGACATGCCCGGTGCGGTTCTAGGTCAACTGTACATCATGTATCCACAGGACTGAAAGTGTTCCTCAGGTTTTCCAAGGCTTAAAGAGAGAGAGGATGATGAGGAACAGATGGGGTCCTAATGCGTCTTGTTTTTGATTCAGGTCACCAAGATTTTCCAGAAGAAGAAGAACTCGGTGACGTACAGCTTCAGGCAGTCCTTCTCACTCTACGGGATGCAGGTGCTACTGTTTGAAAACCAGTGTAAGTGACCCAATGGTCCTTTTCTGGTCCATGTTTTCCACTAAATCAAAGCGAAAGCACCATGAAGCAGATGTTGAAGGTCAAAAAAATACTTTCGCTTTTGATTGAAAACAAATTCATTCTCACACCAGAGTGCATTAGGTTATATCTTCAGCCAAAAGATTAAATATCTGATGTACGTGATGGTGAAACGTGAGAGTATCGATCCACGCGTCTCCTTCTGGAAAGGTCACGTCTGGATCCGCCAGTCTGTAAATATTTCCGCTGCTGTTTTTCAGATTATCCCAATGGAGTGCGGCTCACTTCGGCTCTGCCGGGCGCAGACATCAAGGTTCTCATTAATTTTAACGCCCCCAACCCGCAGGACCGCAAGAAGTTCACCGATGACCTGCGGGAGTCCATCGCGGAGGTCCAGGAGATGGAGAAGTACAGAATAGAGTGTAAGCTAATTTTGGTTATTTAAACAATCACATAAACGTCTACAGCAGCATCTGCAACTTTAAAGAGTGACTAAAGGAAGTGTTGTAAGCTCTGTAAAATCTAGAGGATGCAGTCGTTTACATTTACATTACAAATCTAAATTTGTCAGACACTTTTAACCAAAGAAACATATAATGCATGTAAGGAATATATTTTATCAGTACACGCTCCCTGGAAATCAAACCACAACCTTTGTGCTTGTAAAGCAACGCTGTACCGGTTGAGCTACAGGAACACTGTGCAGCTTATTTTGTCTAAAGTCAGTGTGACAGAAATATTTCTTTGGGATCATGTTTTGAACACTAAAACCAAAAGCCTCTGTTGAGCTGCACTTTGTAGCACAATCTCTGTCAGATGTTGTCCAAATTCACGTGGGGTCGTGGTGTGCAGTAAATATCTGTGATGTGACATGATCGATGAAGGTCTTGTGTGGTTTCCAGCTGAACTGGAGAAGCAGAAAGGAGTCGTGCGTCCCAGCATTTCCCAGAGCTCAGGTCTGAAGAAAGAAACAGGAAATGGAAATCTCAGTCGCACCAGCCTGGACGACAGCTACGCCATGGGCGAGGGTCTCAAGAGAAGCGCCCTCAGCAGCTCTTTACGTGACCTTTCGGAAGCAGGTGAGGTTATTACAAGAGATGAGAGCTTTTGTTTCTGGTTTTAGTGTCACAACCTTAGAAAAACCCAAACAACACTTCACCTCTTGCCAAAGTAGCACGCTGAACGCTTGCTTGTAAGTCAAGTGGGTTTTTTGCAACCTTTAGCGTTGCTAACAAAGCTAGTCACATCCTGACAAATTTTGGCCCCCACATTAGGCTGTTTTCCCACTCTGTAATTAAACCTTCACACAATTTGCAAGCTGTGATATCTTCTCACCCTATCTAGCACACAGTTTCAGGCCATAAATATGCTAGTCGCCTTACAGTCAAATGCTTAGCGGGAGATGTGACCTCATATGGTTTCTCGGTTAGAACAATCAGCTGGCAGTGTATTTAAGCTTTGCAAGTGTGAATTGAATTCAACCAGGCTGGCCACTGAGTCCTGCAGTAGACACTGTGTGTGAACCTGAGAAAACTATGAATACCTTATTTCTGAAAACAGAAATAAATTCAATGAAAACTCGTGTGGTCTTCATAACAACTTACATGTCAAATTCTGTTTTTATAATAGCACAACTAATATTGTCATTCTGCACCTGTCTCAGATTGGCTGCAACATTTGTATTTTTCCATACATCAAGAACCTAAATAGTTTTTTTTATCGTATTTGCTTGTTTTTATTGCTTCTGTGGTGTTTCAAACAAGGCTCTTCAATATGCTTGTAGTCATCAAAACCCAGTTTATGTAAGACGCTGCAGTCATTTTAGAACCACAATCCATCCCTTTGCCCTCAAAACCTCCCCACCCAGCCGGCTCTCCCCCACTTTATCAAAATAGCAGCTGCTTTTTTGGTGTGTCTCGACAGCGCCCCCTGTAGGTAGGCAGGA
Source organism: Yasuhikotakia modesta (assembly GCA_036877545.1). NCBI lineage: Eukaryota > Metazoa > Chordata > Actinopteri > Cypriniformes > Botiidae > Yasuhikotakia > Yasuhikotakia modesta. The sequence continues at coordinate 7,334 of JBAJNP010006581.1, read as the reverse complement.
TACACACGCCTCTATATATCAGACTGTTCGAGCGTGCTCTAATCTATCATATTGCATGTCTCGCTCAGGCAAACGTGGGCGCCGAAGCAGCGCAGGATCTCTAGACAGCAATATGGAAGTAAGTACTGCGGGATAAAACGCAAGAACCTGCAACAGGAAACTATCCTGAATGTTGCACTTAGAACATATGTAGCTCTTTTGATTTCTCTGGTTCTCTACCTCTGGTTCTTTTCCTTTCGGTTACTTCTTTGCTTGGTAGTTTCCGCTGTATATTTGTGTGTGGTGTTGTTTTTGAAATAAGTAGGCCACCCTGCATGCATGGGCTGCCTGTTCTTGTGGATCTTATGTGGAATGATGGGAAATTCCGCCCTCATGGCTTAAATCACATATCATAACATCTCCACGGTTCAACGTAGCCAGCATGCGTCAACTAATCCAAACATCTCGTGGCCTGCGTGTTTTTTTTAATTTGTCAGACGTTTTCGTCTTCATCCTTGGTGGCATGTCGCTCTTGGCCCTACAGGTGAACAACGGAGCGTCTTCTAAGGGCGCTTAAAAGTGTGCAAGTATCCATTTTCTCACCCACCTCAAACCATTTCCTGTGCCTCTCCAACCCAGAGCACCCTTTATCTCCATAATGTTAGGAAATTCTTTCCCATTTGTCTACAGATTTGCATCTGTAGATCCCTAAAGAGGTTAGCAAAAGTGTTGGTTTAGCAGACAGGATTTTTTTTATTTATGTTACTGTGTTCATCACGGATAATGACATGCGCCGGTTTGATTGACAGTTCCCTCAGAGGTGCACTCAACACTAACTCAATCTTGCCTGTTGCAGCTTTTGCATGTAATGCATGGCTTTCCGGGTTTTCCTTCAGTCTTTTTTGAATGCATTAGCTGCTTATGGGTTGTCATAATGCATTGCTTGATTGTTGTGTCATTGCTTTGTAACACTGACATCGTTGCACATTAGGTTTAAAGGTATTGTATTTGCTATGACATTTTGCTTGCTAAAAATTCTAAAGAAAAATGTATGCAGTTTCCAAACTGTTCAAGTTTTTAACGATTCTGTTAATGATTCTTTAGGTAATTAAGAATAATTTGTGCTAAGCAAAAACATAAATGCTTTATTTAAATCGTATTTTAATGCTTTCATTTTGTTGCCCTAGCATATGCTGTGTGTCTACATTTCATTACATTGTGATTCAGAATAATAGATTATTTTTAAATAATATTAAATAGATTATACTGGTAAAAAAAATACAGATCATTAAGAACGGATAATGGAATCAAATGTCAAGTGATTCCACAACTGTTCTCAGTTTCATTCTGTCTCATGTTTAACTCGCTCTCTTTCTCTTCCTCGTCCTCTACAGGGGTCCATCATTAGCAGCCCCCACATACGGCGCCGCGCCACCTCCAGCCGCGACTGCCCCTCCCGCCAGCAGTCCATGCCCAACTCCTCCTCCCTCCTGGGATCACTATTTGGCACAAAGCGGGGCAAATCACCTTCTCTGCCTCAACAGCCCACCCACCCCTCCCACCCAACACTAATCTCCCACACCCCACACCCTTCTAACCTGCACCACACTGCCCGCGAGGGCGTCACGGTCACTGAGACCCAGGCACAGATGCACCCCCACCACGCCCAGTTTTGCCACATGCAGAACCCTCCGCCCTATCACCACCATCATCACTATCACCCTCCAGCACACATTCAACACCCACCGCACCAGTACCACCCCCCACCTGGTTCTTCTTCCTCCCACAGCCACTCACACGGTCCTCACGGGCACGGGTCGCACCCTTCGCACTCCTCCCATTCCCAGCATGCACCTCACCACCACAGCCAGCCTCAGGCACCTTCTTCAGCGCCTAGCAGCACCAAGCCCAAACACAGTGGCATCAGCACTGTGGTTTGAGCCTCTCTCCAAACTTCCAACTTTTCTCTGGGACTGGGACTTCGTTTGGCAGGGCATCTGGCGACAGACCGCGGGCATCTCTTTAGCTAGCGTACTGAAGATTGTAACAGGACGGATTCTCGCTGCTTAGCAGGACATGAAAGGGGAACAAGAACAAAAGGCACCTAGACTCTTTCATTTTATCCAGAGCCTGTTTCCTCCTGTAGGGGAAACCACACTGTGTAGCACCGGCCTCCTCCTGTGGGGCTGCTAGATTTATAATCATCACAGATCTTATTGTTGCTCAAGCTGTAGACTCAGAAAGTTGCTTCTTATTGTAGGGCAGATCTAGAGACTTTCATCCTTCTTGACTTTGGACAAACGCGGACAGGAGGCGTCAGTCAAACAGAAGCATGCGCAAAGACCGTGGAAACTGTTTCCTTGTACTTAATTACTTCAAATGCATTATCAAATAGCCTGCTTATTAGTTTGCAGAAACAATGTTTTTGCTAGGATGGTTTTTGGGTAGAAACGCCATGGTTGGTGACAACAGCCGGCGTGTGACCATGGTTTGAAGTCGGTAACAACGCGTGGTGTTCCAGTATTTAATGTAGCTGTAGACCACACATTTCTGTGATATAGTTAGGAGACTATAATGTGCCAATTATTAAAAAGCAGTGACTGAGTTATTGAAAAAAATAGATTTGCTTTGTGTACGTTGTGCATATAGTATTTTGTAAAATAATAATACTACTTATCAGCTATTATTATGATTCTAGAACAAACGGTCCAGAGGCTCAGCTGTTATCTCAGTATTCTCCATATATTCTTAAATTAGGAGTTACTAGTTTCCACTAATAATGAACTCAGTAGAACTTACTACAGATTTGAATATTGTGGAATTTTTTGGTTGCCTTTGAGATAATTCTTGGAAGATTCCGGAATGAACCTGTGGAATCTCCAGGTCCGAGACAGCTGTGTTCACTTCACCTCCTTAGGGATGTACGTAGCGCTAACCAATCACAGGGATTTTGGGAAGGGGAGGGCGGAAGCGGGGGAACTTAGCAGATCACCGAGCTTAACGATGGATCCTTCATGGCTTCGACTCGTCGGGCCTGGCCACTGCTGCAACACGGTTTTATTTTTTTAACTATTTTTTTAAAGATGAATAAAACAATATGAAATAAATGTACATTTGAAGATGTTTATGGTAAACGCTGGTTTGACCGAGAAGGCTATTTTGAAAATAACAACACATTTAACTTTGGGTAGTGTTTGGTTTTTCAGAATAGCGAGATATATTGGCGGAGACAGGCTGATCTGATTTTCTCCCTGTGTTTCAAAGGTTTGTCTCTAGTTTGTGCTAAGACGTTTTTCTCAGCAGATTGATAGTGTGCCCTCTTCATTTCACTGTATGTGCTGTTCTTTGTGGAACTGGAGTGTGAACACAAACTGAAGTGGATTTGATGCATAATCTCTTATGACAATGCCTTTCACTCGCTCAGACACACAGCTAACGTAATGTAATCTAATGTAATGTAAACTGCAAATAATATGTAGCAGTGGTTTGGGTGGATGTTTTCAGTCAGAACAGATGTGGACACGTTTTACACACACATACCCCCTTTCTTGGTTCAATTTTTGACTTGTTTTATACTGTAAGTAGATAAATGGCGAAGGAGCTGTGATTTGATGTGTTTGTTTTGTGTCGACTCTCTTTTAACTCAAGCACAGAGTTTCTGAACAGCACTTGTCCTTGTAAATAATGACCTAATGTACAGAAAACTGCGGTTAAACGCTCTGAATTTCGAGACCTGCGTCAGCGGTTGACATTAGCCGTGCGTTATTTTGTTTCTTTTCGCTTTGATCTGTTCTTTATTTTCTCTTTTTTTAACTAATCATGTGCAATATGTACCTTTCGGTTTTGTACATTCAGAATTGCGACCAAGCGGTTGTTTTTGTTTCCTTTGTTTGTTTGCTGCTTTGTTTGTTTTTGTTGTTTTCCTGTAGGTCTGTTTTCACCCCACAACCCCTTCTCTCTGGTCCCTCTTAACCTGCGACCTGCAGTCAGGAATGTCAACTAAGTACTCTTGCATGTAATGTTATATTGTAAAAAAATATTCTCTAGATATTGCATATTTTCAGAGATATTATCAGTGTTACCGTTGACCGTTGTTAAATGAGTGACGATGAACATATTAAAAGCTGTAGACTTCTCTTGATTCAACTCTGTTGCACTGAGAGTTCTTTATCCTGTTCTGTTACCAGAATAGCGCCGATGAGGTGACCTCAGTGCGTCCAATCGCAGCGCAGAAGGTTTATTCTTTATCTGGGCTTCAAATAAAACACTGATTGTAGAACATATTAGCAGTTAGTCTAATCGTAACTAAATGCCACTGGAGTGCATCCATATAACACATGCTTAGAGATTATATAACATAAATCTGTGTCTTAAATCATAATCGGTATAGATTTACACCTGGCCTGCTTCCCAGACGCAGTGGGGCCAGTAAAATGTACAGTACACCATTAATAAGATTAGGATTATGCCATTTCTGTGTATGAATGTGATCATACGAAGCCATTTCAGATAAAACATCCTAACACAGAACCTTCTGGAACATAAAATATCACTTTATATTTTTTAAGGTTTGTCCTATATCCCAGCTAACAATTTCAGGTTGTTGGAACGTCCCCCTAACGTTTCCCTTGCATAACAAAAATGTTATTTTGAAAGTTTGAGGAACGTCCGGTTTTTAGACGTTGTAGTAACGTTGTTGCTTGATTATAGGAACGCTGTTCAAACATTTTATTAATACTGTAACATATAAAACGTTCCACTAACAATTTAGGAATAACATTTTTGATATACATGATGTTTAACATGAAAAAAGTTCTGTACGAATTTTACTGTAAGCGTTACTGAAAGAACTTTTGGAGAACGTTAGTCAGCGTTCTGGGAACGTTCCCTGTTAGCTGAGATGTAGAATAGTGCGGTATGTTGTAAGTGTAGTGTGGTGCTTTAGTTATGTACAAACTTCACAAGTCAAACCTTCGCAAGCTTCGCATGCAGCTGAAAACTCGCACCATGGGTTAAAATACGAGCTTTTTCAAATGAAGACGCTCTTCCTTTCCATCTTCCGTTCCGTTTCATCTTTTGTTTGGTTGTTTTATTGCTTTGTTTCTTATTTTTTAGGTGATGTTTGCTTGCCGTTGCATTTTATGCCGTGCCGCTGCACTTCAGCATGTATCCCTTGTTTAGCCTAAAAAATCACAACACTTGTTTTCTGTAACAAAGCCAGTGTCGCTGTATATATATATATATATCACAGCCTCATGTGAGAAATTAGAAAAAATGCATATCTATAGAAATCTACTATGGATGATAAAGGGAAAGTATGAGGGGGGGGTGGCATGTATATAGCCTGTAAAATACGTTTTTGGTCGGCCATTACATCTCCATCCTTACAGAAACATACTATGAGAAAACTGTTTCTGCTACCAAATGTACTTAAAGATTTTGTCATAGGATTTTCTTTAAGAAGTCGACTGTTACATCCACACGTACATCTCATGTCTCAACTTTTTTTTAATTACCAGTCAAGGAGAGGAGAAATATGGTTTTAATATGCATTCTGTTTCTAAGTAGATGACGAGACCCTATTGATGTTTAACTATAACTGTGACCATGTTGAGAACATGAAATAAAACGATATACTGTAAGATTCTTCGCTTGTACTGTTCTGCATTAAATAATACAGGACGTTGTTTTGATCATTTTGAACGTACAGTACGATCATAAAATATGTTTTCATCTAAAACTGTTTAGCATTGTTATTGTAGACAAAAATATAATGATGCCAACATTTTGTTATTAGAAAATTACAATTTTATTTTTAAAAAATATGTTAGAAATGGAAAATTAAGATTATATAATGAGGAAAAAAACCTTCCAAGATGACTGCTTAAGAAACTGTGTGATAAAATGTCAAGAAACATTTCAAGAAACTTCAGTCTCAACATAATTCCCAAAGTTACGTTTTTTTACGTTTGTATGACAGCCTGTGCTGTCAATATATTTAGCTTAATACACAAATACTTCATATTTATCATTTAACAAACAACATAATTTAGCAATACTTACTGTCGACCTCCGGACTCTATTATATTAATATTGATCACAGTTCACATTTTGCAAAAACACAGCCGGCTGAATTACTCTTTATTTTTCTCCACAGTAAAATAAATGACTTTATACTCTTTTTTTTAACATAGAAAGATATGATGACCTTCAGCTCTTGGTATAATTATATTTTCTAGACGTCAATTGGTAAATGAAAGACGTGTAGAGTTACAGTCTTCCACAAATAGACTGTTTATTGACTGCCAGGCCATGACAGCTTACAAGGCAACATATGGCACAAAATTATGCTTTGAAAAGGTTTTAAAACAGTTAAGCTACTATTGATAAAGCCCAAAGAAACTTTCTGTCTGCATGCCAGGTGGTGAGAAATAAACACTTTGCCATTTTTTGTCTGGCTGTCATGCTTTAGGCTATAAATATAACAACTTTGAGGTTTAAACCCTCATTATTGTCAACAGAGGCTATTTCAGGACGGGCTTTTGGGGGCCTGAACTGCCTATTGCTGCTATTTCTGTCTCTAATAGTTGAACTGAGGAAATGATATGAATCTGTCTGCGAGTTTTGATGAATTTAGTAACTGGTGAGATGAATGGAGATGAAGGTTGTATGGCGTCATGTTGATGTTTTCACGGCAAAACACTGACACCTGCTGGAAGGTGCGAGAACTGCAGCCACGCGGGGCCTGTGTCGTCATCAAAGTGCGACAGAAACGGGTGAAAGGTGTTTCCAGCAGATCCAAGGGTGCTGTGGGTGAGTTTCTGCGGTGAAGATGAACCTGAATAAACTGCTTGTTTTGTCAAGATCGGTGAAGCCTTGGAGAGGTTTGATCGCCGCACGCGTGGGGCCGGTTGGCGCAGATTGTCTTCAACACGTTCAGCCCCATCGCCGCATCAGATCAAGCGCGAGGAGTGCGGCGTACGCCAAAGATCTGTTCCTGGGCAAAGTAAACAAGGTACTGTCAACACATTACTTCGTTAAATCGATGAGTTTTTTGTGATTTGCAAACTTCTTAACCAGCCTGCTTGACACTTAACAGATTTTTTATATGTAACTCAACATTGCGATTGTAAAGCACAGTAATATGTTAAATGCTTTACCACAGGCAGAAGCGTTTCCCTACCCTGAAATAAGTAATGAAGAGTTAGACGAGATTAACCAACTTGTTCAACCTGTTGAGAAGTTTTTCAATGAGGATGGTGAGTAGCATTGAGATTTATGAGTGGTTGTGTGTGATCTGTTTTATTACTGTTGTCTTAACTGCGCCCTGCTGTGTCTTATTTAGTCAACTCAAA
>JBAJNP010006580.1:0-25157 GCA_036877545.1 Yasuhikotakia modesta | reverse complement strand
ACGATATCACCCATTTAAAACACGAGTCTTTGCCAAACAGTTGTTTCCTAAACGTTTTCATAACGTTTCATAAGGACATTCATCTGCAAAGATCTGACGAGTCATATTTGTCGTGACTTCCGTTGTTGTCGTATTTTCCCCCAAAATTAGTTATATTTCGTTTAAAAACTATTATTGTGACAACGTGAAAATGCATTTCGATTTATAATCGGTAACATAAATAGCATTCATTCTGCAATAAACATTATTATTGTTGTTGTTGTTGTTACACATAATATAATGCAAACACACCAATAATGTTAACAGACCAATACTAACAAACACGTGCATTAAATAACAAAAACATGACTTCATTTTCACTTTGTTTATTTGTTGTGCTTGATACAATGTTTGTCAATGAAAGTTATATATATAATATACATGCATTGAGGCAGTACAGCAGTACGGATAACAGCACAGGGGGTTTGACGTGTAGTTTGTGTTCCCGTTCCTGCAGCTGCTCGGGCGGCGGGGGGAGGGAGAACTTTGCGCGGAACAGCCAGCCCAGGGAGTCAGTCACATTCTTGGCCGGGATTCAATGACTGAACCAGACACAAACAAACACTGAGAGAGAGAGGGAGAGAGAGAGAGAGAGAGAGAGAGAGAGAGAGAGAGACTCACATAGTAAAGCGGAGGCAGACTTCAGCTGCGCAGACTAGCCGTGCACTCGGTACGCATTTTGCGCGTGAGTTGCGCCGCTTTGAGTGGGTCGCGTTGTGCGGTTTTATGTGTTGTTATAACTTTTGTTTTTCGGTACGACTAACATGAAGCAGTTTAATGGATTACGAGGCGTCGTTTCGCGCTTCCCAAAGTAGTAATATGGAGACCCGCCGCTCCGGACCGCTTTGACTCATTTACATTCATTCAGTTGGCTGGGATCAGACTGCACGGGTTTCTAAACATGGAGGCGCCTTCCAGCTTCCAGCCTCATCCAGGACTTCAACAAACTCTCAAGCAGTTTCATCTGAGCTCCATGCGCTCTCTCGGCGGACCGGCAGCCTTTTCGGCCCGGTGGCAGCAGGACATGCTGTTTAAGAAGGACGGCAAAAGCGCGGAGATGATCGTGAACCTCCCGGCGCAGACGCCTCCGGTCATGCCGGGTCCCTTGTTTATCCCGTCCGACCGCTCCACGGAGCGCTGCGAGACTGTGCTGGAGCGAGAGACCATTTCTTGTTTCGTGGTGGGCGGCGAAAAGCGACTCTGCCTCCCGCAGATTCTCAACAGCGTCCTGCGAGACTTTTCCCTGCAGCAGATCAACTCGGTGTGCGACGACCTCCACATCTACTGCTCGAGGTGCACGGCGGACCAGCTGGAGATCCTCAAAGTTATGGGCATCCTGCCTTTTTCGGCACCCTCGTGTGGACTTATCACCCAAACAGACGCCGAGCGTTTGTGCAATGCCCTCATCTATGGCGGTACGTTTCCTCCACACGCCGACAAGGAGCTGTCGTGCTCCATTGAACTGGAGAAGACGGAGAAAAGCTTCAAAGTTTATCACGAATGTTTTGGGAAGTGCAAGGGCCTCTTCGTGCCAGAACTGTACACGAACCCCAACGCGGCTTGCATACAGTGCCTGGACTGTAGGCTGATGTTCCCGACCCGTAAGTTCGTGGTGCACAGTCATAAGAGACTGGAGAACAGAACCTGTCACTGGGGCTTTGACTCCTCTAACTGGAGGGCTTATGTTCTTTTGGATCAAGACTATACCGAGAAAGAGGAAAGCAGCGGACTGAAACAACTTCTCAATGAACTCAAAGCTAAATTTGACCTGGGAAACAAGCACAAGACGTCTTACAAGGTGAGAACCTCAAATTCTCATAATTAAATGCATGTTAACTTTAGAAATCTATGCAGTAGAGCCACCATCACAGAAGTCTGGTGTACTGTTTGTGTTTCATAACTTCTGCTTAATATCAAATCTTTGTAGTTTTGAATATTTGTAATGTTTTTATCTTAATCATCTTTAATGTTTTTATTTTAATGTTTTATTAACACAATTGTTTCATGGAAAAAATGCTTTTTTCTCAGTATTATTTGTCTCAAAATATTGGCTTGTGTACATTAATCTTTCTCTTGCTGGTTGTAGGGACTGCCACTATTTGACAATACTGCATATTTAGAGTGATTTAAGCTTAGATATTTCTGTGATATCTGTTATTATTTGAATTACATTGAAATGAAGCTAAATAGCGGGTCTACGTCCTCCCCCTGAGCACATAATTTATCTCTTGCCCCTGGATGCACTCAGGGACATCTGCATATGACAAATGGGGCCTCAATTATGTATTTTCTGAGAGTCTGTGGTAGGATGGCTTGGGGAAGCCAACATTGGTCTCCAGTGTGATGGTCCAGGGTGTAGGACATTGTTGTGCCTGTGTGTTTTGGGTGGGGGTTGGGGGTCGGGGTTGGCGTTAAGGTCACTCTCCAAAAGCAGTTGGTGCAGGGTCAGCCCAGCCCTTTGGTCTCCCGGTGTCTGATCAGGGCTCTCGCCAGGGTCAGAGACACGACGAGTGTACAAAGACACTGGAGTCTAGGGTTGGCTGCACCCTCCATACAGCAGCTGTTGAGTGTGATAGTGCTAATGGGTCTACACACATGTATGTATGTGTTACCATGGTGTCACTTCGGCAGGCTTGCGATGCATGGTGAGGCAAATCCAGTTTCATTACTGTGGGAAATGTGAGAGACATGGCACATTTCAGAAATGCAGAGTCATGTATATTTAACGATCGCCTCTCTATGGGAAAAAGTGTTGACTGATATTTGTCACGTGAAAGCTGAGTGGCTAGTTTACACTTTGCCAGGCTGTGGTTGGCACGCGTTGCGTCTGTCTGGTTAGTCTAAAGAAATTTTGCCTTTTGTGTGCAGCAATGTTTGACGTTATATAGTTAGCCAACACGTAGCGTCAGAACAACGTCAGGAAAAACAGTTGCTAGCTGGAATTGTTTAGATGTTACAATAATCATTTTCCTCCTAATATACGGCCTATTCTAATAGCAAAGTAGTTGTAATTTATCCAGGATTTATACAATTTTTGGATAAGTGAGACATTTTGTTCTGAGGTTCATTATCAAGACGTAGCCCAGACATCAAATTGGTGGCTTCTGTGGTTCCGTCCAGTATCGTTTTGGTTGGACTTGGTTAATTGTAACTTTGACCCATTTCGCTCTGAAACAACAGCTTAGTATTTTTACCCAATCTGAGTTTAATCGAAACATTGTTTTTATTTCTTTCCTCCTTTTTGCTTTATTAAAACCTTCACACTGTCTTTTACAGTCTCAGAGAGAATATTGGCTTCATGCAGTCTTATGGAGAGATTCTGTTTCACAAACATTAAGAGAATTACTGCTTCCAAAGATTACTTAGATGAGATTCTTGTCGTCATGGATATAAGATTTCTGACTCCTTGGGATCTTTATTTAATATGTTTGTTTGCAGCAGTGCAGTTTGCTTTATTTTTATGTAAGAGGCATTAGAGTCGGTTGTGGATAAAGTGTCTGGGCTGTATTAATTTGAGGCAGGACCCAGACTTTGTCTGACGTTGAGGGCCGGATGAGTTCTCGTTAAGAATCTGTCAGTCCTGTGTGGCGGGGCCTTGATGTGTCACCAAAGGGACGTGACATGTGACCTCTTCAAAGCTAGTCAACCAATGACCCGCCCCCTCTCTTTTCAGCCATTCCAGCCAATCGCATGGCCCTTGGCTCTCAGACCGGACAGATGGTTGTTTGATAAATAACATAAAATACATTTAACAGGCTGCAAACCCTCTCCACCAAATTACCATTTGCTTTAGTGTCCATTTTTAATCGTTTTTTGGTAGAGTAGATATCTGAAAAACAGCCATAAAAGATCACATAAACTGACCAGATGTTATCCTCTTTAAATGTTCTGCTTTATGAGTCTGTTTTGCAGTTGTATCCAAGACATGAATTAGTGTTTTGCTTCAGTTTTAACACTCTGAAGGGACGGACACCGATACAGCGTATAATGATTGTGTCATGTTGCTGTTATTCAGTGCTTTAACTTTTCCTTAAACCACATATTTCAAGTGGATGTACGTTGTACTGCCAAAAATAAAGACTCCAGTGAGTGTAGTGTTGTGTAATACATCGGAAACAGAGGGGCTGTGAAGCCTTTAAATGGGGGGATATCAAACTCTCCTTTGTTCTCTCACTTTATCAAATTACAGATGACTCCCCAACCTGAGACCAAACCAATCAACTGAGTGTCCGACCCGAGGTGGCGACGGCCATAATAAATGTGTGCGCCTGGGGGATGGAGGTCATTGTGTGTGCGAGTTTGCATGTGTAATGCCTGGATCAGCTGTGGGGAAAAGATTAAAATGAGCGCACGGCCTACTCATTTCCATTCCCATCTGTCTGTTGACCTCGCTGTTGTGGTCTTGCTGCTGCCCACCAGCCGCACTGGCCCTCGTGCTGCATTCGGGCTGCCAACAATTCTATCCTGGCCGCCCCCCCCCCCCCATCCCACCCAAACACTGATAGTGCTTCTTATTCATCAGTGGTCCGCATGCAGGCCAGTAACCAACCCCTGCTGCTCGGAATCACATGCTCAAACAACACTGAGGTTCGACTTAGCTGAGTCAAAATCCATTTTTGGCTGCCTATTCTCTGAACGGTCGCATTTTAAATGGGCTGCTTGATGGCTTAAGAGTTCCCAGGAGATACTCTCATGCTCTCCCTGGAGGCATGGAGGTGAGGGGGTGGTCAGAGGCTCGGAGAGGCTGTGCCCTCTATTCTCTGCAGCGTGACCTCTTGTTTAAAGGGCGTCAGCTGCAGCTCTCCTCTGGCTGATGCAGGGGTGAAGACCTGCCGCCTCTTTTGTTCCCCGCAGCTTTGTCACTCCTGCAGAGTCGAGCCGTCACCTCTCATTGTGTTTTTGGCTTGGTTTCGCTGCCCGCTGCACGACCAGTGCAAGCGCCTGCATTCATGGTAATGAGTCTGTTGGCTTTTGTCTGTGTCCGCAGCTAACATGCGATGCATCTCCTGCGGTGTGACGCTGGTGTATTGTTATTATTACTTGGGGCCAAGCGTGTCTTAGGTGCACAGCAGATTAGTTGATTTGCGATGTTTAATAAGGATGCATGCAGAATGCGATATTTTTAGGGGCGGTGCTTTAATGAGCATGCTGACAGCTGCAGTGCGGTGAAGTTGCATCCTTTTCAAAATATTCATCCTTTTCAGGCACTGTCTCTACAGTCACACATTGAAGATGGAAATTTTGTTGCGACGCGTCTTTGGAGAATTCCACCAGTGTTGCATTTCCTGCATTTTAAAACTGCATGTGAAGTTAAAACCCTTGTAAAAAAGTTTGCGCAGCCCCTGCATAACTATAGCTCATTAGACGTCTAGTCTGATTTGGAAAATATGCAATGTTTTCACATCCCTGCATGCAAATACGATGTAAATCAGACGTCTGTGTTGCGCGTAAGTCTGTGTGATGTCTGATGCGGTTAAGGTTTAGAGTCGTGCAGACTGGCACTGGCATCAGTCTGTGAGAACAGATGGCAGAATGATGCTGGTGTTGTTTTATGATCAGTTTCTCAGATCAGGGCCCTTAGTCGATAGTGATCATCAGCTTCATGATTAATATGGCAACCCATCTGCTGTGGAGATGGAAAATCCTGGAGCACACAGCTGCCACTGCGCAAGAAACCCTGCGCTTTAATTGAGCCCCTCGCAAGTCTGATAATCCGCAACTGCTTGGCGACGTTTCGTTGTGAAGAAAACCAGGTTTAACTTAGCAGGGCTTTAATTCTGTGGTGTAGCTCTTATTTGATATAGGCCCTTATATTTCCTTCCTGGTTTATCTTATGAGCTGGAGGAAGCATTTTTATAATCTTGTTGGAATTTCAATTATTTCTTCGTCAGCCCTAAATTAGAAATATTAAAAAGTTCACTCAGAAAAACGAATGGGTCTGATTATAGATGTGTAAGTGTTGTTTCATGGGGCTTCTGAGTTGCCCACTTTCTCGCTTTGCGTATTGCGTACAGCAATTATTTTAAATCACATTTTACTCGAAAACTCCAAACTAAACCGCCGCTGAAAGAATGTGGCGTTTGGAGACATACTTGAGTGCGTTTGCTTCCTACAGCTGTCGACTTGTGTTAGAGCGGCTTGGAAAAGGGCGAAGAATTCGTGGTAAAGATGTTACCTCAGGGTTTGTCTGAGAGATGATGCAGCCTCAGTCTGCCTGCGTGTGCCATATGACAAACTGGCATGTTGCTCTCGCCTACGAACCTCCTACTGACCGCCCCCGAAACTACCCTGAGGATTAGCTCATGAATCTCAAATGAAGCTGATTTTTAAACGTTCACGGCGCATTGTTAAGCACATGTATACCTCAGTTGCATGGTCGCGTCCCTGCGCATCGTGGGTGATGCGGGCTGCGCTGTTCATTGGTGACGGAGGAATTTTAGCCAGTCATAATTAAAATACATATTTTAAATAGTTATGCTGTTTTATATTGAGCTGTGTGGCGCATATGTTTCCCAAGAGCCTTATAGAAAATAAAAAAGTTGCAATTAATTAAACAAGCCAGATTTTGTAAATGACGCATTGAAAGTTGCATCTGTGTGTGGATTTTCAGTGTCTGCAGTGAAGCCGAGCGCTCGGTTTTATGTGAGCTGTCTGGGCCTTTATGAAAAGAGGGATTTTGTGTTTTTAAGCAGCCCATGGCCTCTTGTTCACTCCTCACAGGCACGCAGACGGCTCTCGCTCCACGCCCAAGCAGCATTATTCAGAAAACTTCTGTGATTGGAGAGTCTGTGTAGTTGCTAAGCAAAGCTGCTCTTCCTGTTCTAAATAAGAACTTGATGCTTCCTGGCTGGTGGGCTGAAGGGAGCATGCCAGCGCTCTCATGCTCGCTCATTCTCTCTCTTTCTGTTGCACACAGCTCACTCTGCCTGTCTCTCTCTCTGTCTCTCTCTGTCTCACTCACACACACACACGCTTTCTGTAACACATACACATACAAGTCTTAGCAACACTCATATCCAGACAAACAGGCCTCTCTGTGCAGCTCAGTGATTGTGTTACCCAGGAATATGAGGCTCTAGTTCAGCCTCACGAAAAAAAGCAGAAATGATGATGTCAGGATGACCTGATCTCTAAACTCCATTTCCCTTTGCCTTCAGAGAAGGAACTCTGATTCAGTTCATGTCTGACTGTCTCTGCCTCACTCTGGGTGGTGCGAGGATGGAGGTTTTCCTGTGTTTTTGCTCCCCGGGTTTGAGGTTTTGGGTTATGAAGCGCATTCAGATTTTTCCAGAAAGGCTGATTCACTTCAGCCCTCAGACAGCTGGCAGGACCTCCATTTTCCGCTCTGCGCGATGGTCGCCACAACATGGTGTTTCAAAAACTCTCCAGGAACGTTCTCAAGATGGCCGTTCCCAAAAATGGAAAGTTTTTTCCGTCGGTTGCTGTGCTTTTATATAATATCAAATTCCTTGTCTGTACTGCACGTCGCTGGAGCATTAGCTAATGTTATGTAGATAATAGTTGGTCGGTAAAAATCATTAAAATTCTTTTTTTTTCTGCTTTATAATCTTACGTGCAGTGAAACCGCTGTTAGACAACGTAGGTTCTTTTCTCCATTTAAAATGTGAGATACGTAAAAGCTGTGGTGTAGTGGTTTTATTGCTTTTGTGGGTTCGAATCCTGCCTGCGTGTCTGATGTTTCACTTGCTTTTCTGGTAGTCTGTGCTTTTCTGCAAGTATTTTTTTAAATAATTAGCACTGTCAATTTTTTAATAATGTTCCATTAAATTTTATTATTTGTTTTAATCAGTGGCACAAACAAGCAGACCTCAGAAGCCACGCCCCCAACCAATCCCCCCGTACCCCCGGTCTCGGAGTGAGCTAGATTTCTGCTTGGTGCTGGATATCAAGTATTAAATGCTAGCGAAGCACAATGAAATGTGGTGCGCTGTTAAACACATACTAAATTACAGCTATTGGAGCCTTTAGCAATGCGACGCAGAGGCCTGGAGCGAGATCCCATATCAAACGCATTCAACACGGCTGCCTCTTCACCCTATTCAGCACAGCGAGGCTGTGTGGGACCGCTTATCCAGTACCAAAAACCGCTGCCACTTTCTTTTCTGCGGATGACACCCCCTCAGTGGCCACTCTAATGCTCAGCATCTGCTCGATCGCTTCTCTCTCATTCTCTTTTTCTCTCCATTTCTCTTAGCTGGGAGTTTTATTCAAGCGGCCTGATGTGTCGCTACAGACATGTCATCCTCAATTACTCAGTTATGCAGTTATGCCTTGGCTTCTGTCTCTCTTTTTTTAATTCATTCATTTTCTCTGTCTCTCTCTCAGTGTGTCTGCAGTGTGGGTGGAGGGGGGGCGTCAGCACGGGGTATTCAAGAGAGTAAAGATGTATAGAACAGATATACAACCTTTGCACCCCCTTTAAAGTGCAAATATATACTGTATATATTTAACAGACACTTACTTGAGTTTTTAGCCGATTTTAACCTGTTGACATTTACTGTGAGAACTTTGTCACATTAAATTGGAATGTGCAATTGGAATTATTCATAAATATAGAGTATATGTCACTTATAAAAAAGTGACTTATATATAAAATGGCTTATATATAAAATGGCTTATATATAAAGTGACTTATATATAAAGTTATATATTTTATAAACTTATATATAACGGTATATAGTTAGCTTTAGTTACAGAAATAAATATAACTTTACATCACTAAATCTGAGAATTATTTTGAGTACTGGTTGAGCTTCCTGGTCACTGTGACTTCCTCTTCAGTCTAAGGCCTGCAGGGCAATGTGATAGCGTTGCCTGTACATGGTGTCTGCCTTTATTTATAGTGCACCAGTGACCACAGACATGGACAGCCTGAGCCCAGGCAGGCCAGAGCGGACCAGCCTGAAATAGAGAGTCTCTGATCCCATAATGAGCCGGCTATTACCAGCCATGTGTCTTAAAATGGGGACTAGACATCGTGGTCACGAAGTACAGAAAGCTGACTGCGAGCTAACACCCTCTGTTCAAAAAAATCCAAGCTGCTTTACAGCTTCTCACCTAACAGGGAACGTTTTAGAAAGTTAGCCAACGTTCTCTAAAAAGTTGTCAAAATGTTTTTAGTAGAAGCTTTTTATTCACTTTTTGTATTTAATATAATCAAAACGGTGTTCTTAAGTTGTTCGTGGAACATTTTAAAAACATTTCAAAAGTAAAATGTTTAAATAATGTTCTTATAACCAAGCAACAGTGCTAATACAATGTCTATGAACATTCCTAGAACATTCAAAATAACATGTGTTAACGCTTTTTTTTACTTAGGTAGGTTGCAGTTGTCTCCAGATTTATCGCCTCACCTGGATGTACTGTACCACCGAAGTCATTGATTGGTTACGTCTTAACCAATGATTCGTTTAGGACAAGGTAGCATTCAAAGTGAATTCAAAAGCTGAAGAGGTTAGGTGTGAATGAAGTGAGGAATGTGAGATTGTGGTGTGACTGGACAGATTCCCGGAGCTTTGATGTGTAGTGGAGGTGAAGTTAGCTTGTTAAAGTTTCACTCGGTTTGCATTCAGGAGGTGATGGTTTCATGACCAGTTTCTGCGTGAGGTATACGAGAAGCTTTATTTAACTGTAAATGTGTGAATATGTGCCTTTCAAAAGTTCACAGTTTTGTAATCTAATATTACAGCTTGCGTCATCAGTAATAATTTGTTCAGTATAACATTAAGTTTGTTATATTTTTACAATTTTATTTTAACAAATTGCTGTAACATTTCTTATTCGTGTTTTATTCATAAAGAGAGACGCATCATTTTCTTGCTTTAATTTTACGTTATTCCAAAACTGTCTGTTTTCCCAGAAATGGACTGTTTGAACAACACTATATAATTGAGTATATGGGTACGCTGGTTATTTTTAGTCATTTTTTGGGAAAAATGTATGTATTTTTATGTATTTCTTTTCCAGAGCCTGTCTACAAACCAGCATAGACAAAAACTGGTTTAGGTCTGTCTGGCGTGTTATATAAGTGTATACCGCAGTACATACATATATAAACCTCAGATAAATATGACGGGAAAGGAGTGTCTGGGTCAAATCCTGCAAGCACACATTATGACCGCAGTAGAACAATCGCCACAACATTTCGGTCGCTAACAAATCTGCGGCTAAGCACGCTGTTCACTTCACACATTTCAGCTGGTCCTAACTGTACAGGCCACTGATAGAATTAGTCTTTCCAAAAGGATTAGTCACCCTATCATCAAGCCTACTGCCTAATTTATTTCCCTTTGTTGTGGTGCAGGCTGCATTAAATGGGATCAGGGGCCTTGGCCAGAGACAGTGGTAGGAAGTGGCCCTTTGTTTGCCTGGCAGGTGCTGCAGGGTGTGGAATGACCCTGGCATTTGGTTATTTCAGGGCTGGGGGGTGTCTGTGGGTTAGCAGGCAAACCTGTGGATTTGGAAGGAGGGGGGAGTCATTAGGAATCGTCTTTTACCAAGCTTTCATGGTTTTTCTTCCATCTTCATGTTCTCTCTCTGGTTGTCACTCTCTCTCTTTTCCTAACCATCCCCACCACCGGATAAGTGCTCCTGAGATATCCCAGAAACCCCTGCAACTCCTCTTGAACCCTTAATCAAAGAACTCCACTGGGGTTGGCAGTAAATTCTTCAGTCGAATGTTTTTTTGCTCTCTCTTTCTCTCTTTCTCTCTTCTGTACTCCTCTTTCTCCACTCACATCTGGTGAACAGCCCCGTCTGCTTTTACTGTGCTGAGGTCATTTTCATCCTATGAGGAAAGTGAAACCTTATGAGAGGAACTGCCAGGGACATGCACAGCGAGGAGTGGTTGTTTTAGGTCACTTCAGCGAGGCTTGATTTTCTGCTGTTTTTAAGTCACTTAACAAAGCTGTCCCTGGCTGTTTTGTCTCCTAAGATATACTTTACCTTAATCAAAACCAAATAAAATGAGTTTGGTTCTCAAATCAGATGTTAGGTAAAAGGAACACAAACACACCAGAACTCGCTGTTCGTCTCCCCATCGTTGTTTTCATTTTTGAAACCAGTTTTACAAGGTCATTCATAATGCTGTATTTTCATTGAAATTCCTGAAGCTCCGGCTCCATTTTGCCTGTGGAAGGCCTCCCCGCTAAACCCCAGACAGCTGCGGCCGCAACGCTCTGCATTCAGCAAGGAAAGCCAGTTTGCTGTATATGCAGAAAATGGGAGACATTTCCTGGAATGCAAACAAGCTCCCTGTCTGATTTTTGCTGAGAAGGGTCCAAGGAGGGCTTTTTCGTATCTGTAGCATCTTTATTTTGATTTAAAGGTTTAGCCTTTATATCCCTGCTAGCATTTTTAGGTCATAAAAATGCTTCCGTTAGGTAGCAGAAATGTTGTTTGAAAGTTCTAGGAACGCTCAAAACGTACACTTTTTTTTGTTGCTTTGGACGTTGCATTAACGTTGTTGCTTGGTTATATGCTGGTATGCTCAAACATTTTTTTAATTCTGTAACGTGCATAAAACATTCCACTAACTACTCAACATTTTTGATGTCATATTTATCTAACATTAAAAATGACTTACTGAAATAATCTTTTTGATTTTTTTGATAAGTTGACAGAACTTTCAAAGAACGTTTGAGCCAAAATTCTAAAAACGTTCCCTGTTAGGAGGGGAATAATTTCCGTTTGTTCTTAGTACCATCTGTCGAACGTCTCCCTTTTTCTCTTCCCGAATTCTTTTATCTGTCCTTCTTTTCCTCTACAGAATATGAAGAAAATGTGCTGAAGCAGCGTTTGTGCCTGCTAGCTTACACAGAAAACAAATTTAGGGCTCCCTCCATTTTTTCAATTAAAGGCTCTCATGAATATGGAGGTTTCTGTCCGCAGTGTAGAAAGAGGCCTGCCTGTAAAATACAAAACTTAAGCTGTAGCAGTTGAAGAATTTAGAAAGAAGATTAGGGATCAGCCTCAGGGCACATGGTATTGGTAATCATATTTATGCATATTAAAGCCTGAGGGGATTTCAAGAATGCATGGAAATGCATGTGTAATGAGTCTCCTTGCTTGCCTGTAGTCAGATGTTGCTGATTAAAGCGATCAAATGCTTGTATCAGACCCTTCCCCAGAAAAAACATAAAAGAGTGAGAGTTGGTCCTTCCCTTGTGATAAAGTCAAAGCATGTTAGAAATGTATGCATATAGACTAACAGTCAATTAAGTCGATTTTATGAATAGATTGTGTATATATTTTTTTACCTTTTTGATATTTTGTGTATTTGTGAGGGGAATTTTTTATGGTATATGTAAAAAAGTTATGAAGTTATTAATATGTGCATATTTATTTTTGTATAGTTCTTGTATAGAGAATACTTTGGAGAATACTCAACAATTTTAGCTTGTAAGAAGCTTGTACGTTATTGCTTGGTTGTAAATTACGCATACATTTTTATAATTCTGTAACATTTTTTAAACGTTCTGTTAACTATTTCTGATTCATGTTTTTTAACGTATCGTTTAAAGGAGTTTTTGCTGTAGGAACGTTTGCACAACTTTTAGACAATGTTCTGAGAATGTTCCTAGCTCTGTGTTTTGTCATGTATTTGTGTATCTATTTTCAGAGTTTATTTTCCAGACCCAGCTGGTGGCGTTTGATTGGGACATTGGGACAGTGTGAATGGGTCAGTGTGACCTGTTTCTTCAGCGTTTTACAGCAGTCAGCTTAATAAGCAGAGTGTTAACCTCCACCACTTTAACTGACCTCAGGCCCAACACCCCCAGTGGCCCTGGAAGCCCTGGCTGGGGTTGTGAGGGGGTCAGGTTGAATTACAGGACATAAACAACAACACAAGCCCCCTCTCAGCAGGAGAATAAAAGCAACAGCAGCTGAGGTGAGAGAGTGAGATAATGGCGGTTGTTGTTTTTTGAAAGGGGGCGGTGGCTAATCTGTTGAATGGATAAATGGCAGCAGAGGTTATTGATTGGTCCATGAATTATTTTTAATGGTGATCTTGCACTTGTAACTGAGAGGAATCTGTAATGCTAAAAACAGAGACTTAACATGTGGATGTGTTTCTGTCAGTCAGTCAGACAGACAGAAGGATATATTACATAAAAGTATTTGTTATTTATCACTTCTTTAGATTGTAGTTGTATAATTGACTAGATGTTTGAGGGTTGAATGATAAATTACATTTTTTGTGAAAAATTTGATGAAAAGATAGAAATTGAAGACATAGGATTAGATTTTTAGTTTTTTGTTGGTCAATAAAGCTAGTGAATGTCAGTTGTTAGTTAGTGAATGTCAGTTGACCGAGGTCAGCTGGTTTTACTACAGTTGGAGACAAGTCCAGAGACAAGGGTTTCAGGGGCACCCAGACTCCCCCACCATCTGTCAGCCATAAAAGGCTTTGAGTTTTACAGGTTTCTTTACGGCCTTCTAGGGTGAGACGTTGCAAGGCACTCTAGATGCCCCCGAGCTCCTCGGTTTCCTCCACAGCCCTCTGTTGCAGGTCAGAAGTTCATTGCCTTTCTCCTCCATAAAATACCTTGGAGCTTTAGTCTGTGGGAAGTTGGTTTTCTGCAGGCATCTTCTGCATGTTTCTGCCCATGGAGGGAATTTTACAAGGCAGGACAGCAGACGTGATTCACACAGATGGTGAGAAGTTCTGTGGACTCTGGTGACTCAACGGATGAGTTTTGTGTCGATGTGCGTCATCATGCGCCTCGTCAATTCACTCTGAAACTTCAAACAGCCCCACTGACACGGAACAGTGAGAACAAAAATCATTTTCAAAATCTCATTTTCCTGCTCTTGGAAATTCAAATTTATGGATATAATTCTTCTGCAATCAATTCGAAAGATCTGGAAACAAAAAGTGATTGCGGAATTTATGCACATTCCTGCGTTTGATATTTTACCTCCTACTTTCTTATCTTCATGTTTTCCTCATTGGTTTTTCAGGTCTGATCAAGCCCAGATTCCTGTAGAAATTATATCCTCCACGGAGGCTGAACCAGTTTCAACACCTTCGGCTGCTGGCGTAACAATGCCCACTCATAAATATCAGTTAACAGAACGCAGTGAAACCGAGAGGGCGTAAAAAGACAAATATGATATTTTATTGGTCATTAATAAATTCCGGAATTCGGAAGCGCTCCGACCTTCTCTTGACTTTCTGGCCTCATTTTTAGTTTCCTGTCTGATTTCCTTGTAGCGTATCTCAGCGTGGTTGAGTTTCCAGAGTCTTTACGGCCCCCTCGTTTTAGCATCAAATACGCTGACGGTGGAGGAGTAAAAACTGGCAGGCACGCCCTTGAAGGTTTCTGTGTCACTCAAGCCCATTGAATTTTTAATTATTTCCTGGCTGTGGTATTCCGCTTCACTTCACTAGGGCGCCTGGCTCCATGCTGTCTCACAGCTCAGATGGTAGACACTGTGTTAGACATTTGCGGTTAAATCTGCTCGAATCCTTAGACGCCTACTGCAAGCAGGTGAGACCTTCAGTTAGATGTTGCTTTTTGAGCCAGGCCTATTAAATGCTGCTTATTCCATGCACATCGTGATGTCGTGCAGGCCACTGTATCTCGAAACCTTCCCCAGAGGGGGGGCGATACCTCGAGCATGTTATTGCCTGCAAAACTATACATGCAAAACTATATGGCCCATATTTACAACACTAGCGTTTCCTGAAAGGGGTTCTGCTGGAGACAGACAGTACTTTCCACTCAACCGTGCATCCCGCACGTAGCTTTTGTCTCTCAGACTGATGCATTTAGCATCCATATCCGTCATTATTCGCTGGCTAGCAGACAGCAGTAATGTAATCGCTGTTGATTTATGGGCAGAAATGTACGTCCCAGCTCCCAACAGCTGGATCTGCTCTGTTCCAGCGCTGTCTGATCATGCCTATTGCATTTGCCCTTTATAATTATCACAATAATGACTTCAAATGCGCTTGACGCCAGGATCTCTGATCGCATTTGACAGGAGCTTCTCCAGGCTGGTGAGCTGCACATCAAAGACGCGTTCAGAGGGTGGTGCAGTTTTAGCATTTGGCCCGAGATTTATGCTCATAACATTTCAGGCGATCTCTCCCTCGCTTTTCCGTGTCATGTTTAGGTCTTCCTAGTTTCAAGAGAGGAAAAGAATAATAAAAAAGAGAGTGTGAGCGGGAGATTTCGAATGAAAGGCTGGAAATAATGATCTCTGTTCTGAGTTAGCGGTTGCATCAACGCTGGTGATTCAGAGAGGAAAAATGTGGTTTATGTCTCTTTAAGTTTCTAGGCTGTCTGCAAAACGCATTAGTACTGTGGAGCAGACACAGGCCAGGGTGGAGGGAGGAGCCCAGGGCTGCGGAGGGGGGAGGGTTGGAGGTTGGAACAGCCACAGTCTGGGCCTCCAGCCTCCTGGCTAGACTGCTGAAAGTTATTATTGAGTTCCTGAGCAGAGCTTCCCCTCCCTCCCTGCTGTACTGGTGTCTGTTCACCCTGTGCTCTCGTTCTCGCATGCTCTGTGTGTCTCTGTGTGAGTGTATGTGTGTGTGTGTGTGTGAGTTTATGTCTGTCTGTGTGTGAGTGTGTGTCTGTCTGTGTGTGATTTGCCTTTTTACCATGGCCTTATACAGTAACACAGCAATACAACAATTTATTGTTTCTAACAGTAGATATCTGTCCAATTTAAAACTGGCAACTTTACCAGTCGAATAGGAAAGAAAATAACAAATGAGGTCATTTTAAAGTGTCAGTTTTGTTTCACTAGACAGTAATAAGATTTAAAGGAAAGCAATGGATACTTGCATGTCACCTGCATTTTACAATTTTTTAATTTAGAAAATGCCCCAGCAATCTCTTTAGAGTTTAGAAGAGATCTTAACAATGTCCCCAACTGTGTTTAGAGTTTTTAACATAATTTTAACCAAATTCTATAGTTATGCTATTCATACTTATTTGTTCACCATTACTGTTATTAGCCAATTTTTGTCTCTGTTTTGTTTTGTTTCTTAGGAATTATAAAAGCATAGAAAGGACAAAGTAAAGCGTAAGTTATAAAGCTTAATTGCAGGAATTTTTGTCTGCTTAGAATTCAGAAAAACCTAGAGAAAGAGACAACTTCTCATCTCAGACGTCACGTGAGTGGAGACAGACAGACAGACCAGTGTCTCTGAACTGTACTGCTAGTGGACAGGCCACTGGGTCAACATGTATGGTTGCTGGGAAAGCTTAGCGATTATATGCTAATTCCGGTCCCCGTTCTGCAGGCAGGTCTTAGAACAGGAGCCCTAATCCCTCTGACCGGATCAGACTGAGCAAATTACCAGACAGAGCAACGTGTCCTGGAAAACACTAGAACTCAGGAGACATTTACATAACACACTGGCCTGTATCTTTGTTCTTTCCCTATTATCAAACCTCAGCTGGCACCGACTGATCTACTCCTGTAATCTACTCTAATCGTCAGCCATTCTGGTTGAGGTTCAGAAACATCAGATTATCTGTAAACTGGTCTGATCTTGAAGATCTTTGGGCTCCTGCAGATGTTCATGGAAAAAAATCAGGTACCAACTTAACAGGCATTTTGGGAGCCAAGCGCTTACAAAAGTTTAATGGTTGTCAGGTGTGGACGTCCTTTTAAGAAGAATCCAGAAGTTTGTCTGGGTAATGTTAGCTGCAGGGCCGGGCCGGGCGAGGGTCTTGCTTGCAAACGCCCTGGAATGGAGACGGACAGATTCGGTCATCGGTCGAGTTCTGTTGGTTGAGTCAGTGCATAGCTGTACTGAAGCTGTTATGCGGTTGCTATGGAGAAAAACATTGGCCCTTTAAGATTCAGAGCTGTAAAATGAAAATGATCCAGGAAAAAAATGCTTCCAGGAATTTTTAGGGTTACAAAACAGGCGGCATATTAAGTGAGCAGAATAGAGTAATTCCTGCAGAAAAGGCGGGTCGCCAACGTTTGTTGTGTTTTAAATTTTGGTTTCCTAGCATGGGGTGCTGGAGTCACCACCGGGGTTTTCATCTTCAAGCTATGTTTTGGTGAGCCATCAACCATCAATGAAATTATAACCTGGACATTAATTTCTTTATGTAATGATCTGTTTTATCCCATTGTGTCTTATGGATGTAGGTACTGTTTGATGAACGAAGGGAAACGTACAGACTTCAAACTAGGGGGATTTTCCAAAACGTCCTTCACACGTTGCTTTAATAAAACCCAAGTCCAACCTTGAATGCCTTTGAGTATTTTGGAAAAGTGCTCCGGTACGGGGGTCTGGCCACGTTTACTCAGTGGTTGGCTCTTTTCTCACCCCCAAAATTGTATTTTTCCTTCTACGGTGTAATCCGATGTTTTTCCTCTTCTGTTGTTTCTAATGCTTCCTGTCATTTTACCGACATCCATTAGCACTTCCACCTCCATTCAGCTGCACTTAGATTTGTTTTGACGAATGCTGGGGAACATTGGGCTTTCAGAGTGACTGTAAAAAGCAGAGCAAACTAAAATGATCCATTCCCAGCCTTGGCTGTATCAAACCTTAATTATAGGGCCCACTCCCCTCTCTTTAAACGCGTGGCTTCTGAGAGCATTTCACAGAAACTGACGTGTTTTCCATTACAGTGGATCCACTTGTGGTGATTAGCTGTAGTCTCAAATGGACACAGTGCGGCCCAGAAAAAGGTCAAGCGATGGACTCCATCCTGGACGGTTGCGCACCGTTGCGCTGTGTCTTGGTGCTTGGTCCCTCCGGGTTGGAGGGTGACTTTACAGCACCTCTGCGCTGTCGATCGTCAGCATTTAGATGGTGTCAGGGGTTGAGAATGCCTGAGGGTGGTTGGAGGCAGTAAATTTCAGACAGATTTATAACCTCACTTGAACCAATTACCACAACCCCGCCCCTCCCCAAACCCCTCCCCTAATCCCAGGGCAGACATACTGTAGTGAAGGTGCTATGACATCGTTGAGACCCTAAGCACTGACCCTAACTTCACCCTGCTGTTTCACAGCAAGGGCTTTTACAACTTTAGTACCCGGACACCTCCTGACCTCCCCTTGGCTTTCACTCCCTTATCACTCTTCCAAATATGACCCACCCCCCCCACCTTATTTGGTTTTAGGTCTTGATTGTTGCCATCAGTTCTTCATCTGCAGCAACATATGATCTATCACATAATACATTGAGTAACTGGGTGTGTGAGGTTTGATGTAGGTGTGTGTGGGAGTGTTTGTGTATTCAACGTCTGACAGACCTAGTCAGCTCCTTGACAAAACACATATCCTGTGTGTCCTGCTCTATTTAACTGTCAGGACTGATTGATCACCGGCTAGAGTGTTACATACAGGCAGCTGCAAAAAATGCATTGGATGTTTTCCACATGTGGCAAATATTTCTCTATTATGTTTCTTTTCCAGCCATGTTTTTGTCCCCCTCTTTTTAGTAAAAAATTGTTTTCTAAATAAAAGAGTGACTAGAGTTTTTTTTTTTTTTAGGATAAATAGAATTAAACAAGACATTTTGCAGACTGGACTTGAACCTGCAATGTCCGCTTCAGTACCAAAGCTTAACATGTGACAATTGCATGCTCATTGTTAGTATTGAGTGATTTAAGATTTTTTTTTAGAAGTTTGTTGGAACACTAAATGCATGTTGCAGCCTTGACTCAAACCTACACTGCCCACTTTAGCACCAAAGCCTAACATGTCACAGGCTTATTCTCTCTAGGTTAAACTGACTTTCTCAACTCCATTTCTGTGCTGTGGGCAGGCGGTTTAGCTGTTAATGGAGGAGGGGGGCTTTTCAGTTAGACACACAGCTGCTCACAGAGGTCCACGCACTCTCACTGGAGGAACTAAAGCCCATCTGCTCAGTCAATCACTCAGGCACGAGAGCCAAAGCCAGCCAGCCATCCCATCTTCTACTGTCCACATCCAGAGAAAGGGCGGGAAGAGCACTATGTCAGGGATGGTTCAGAGGGTTGTGGCCTTCTCAAAGTTGTTCCACTTGATACATGATATTATGGCTGTTTTTATTTTGAGTGTCTTGCGTTTGATTGGTTAAGAGGTCATCCAGTCAGACGTCAGTTGTCTTAATGCCCCTGATTGCATCTGTATTAGAACTAAAGCATTTAAATTAAAATACAGGGCAGAGCCACCAATCAGATTTCTTGTGTTTGTCTAAGCATTATTATTATATAGGACTAGATAGATTTATGTCCCATTAACAAGTGAAAACTAGACATAGATTAGCGCTGAGAGTAATAATCTTTAGTGGTGAGTGTTTTAGAATTTATACAGCCATTAAAATATGGAGGGTCGAAGGGCACTTACACTTTTGGCTTATGTTTTTCCATCATCCCCTCAGGCTTCCTGGTTTGCATGTTCCTGCATTATTAGTGTTCTAAATGTGAAGAAAAGCAGAAAAATGTGTGTGTTGTGCGTGTTGTGTGAGTGTTTGTTTTGTCTTTGTGCATCAGTGGTATGTTTTATCCTGTGTTGTGCTCCAAGTAGTCTATCCTTTGCACAGTTTGTTTGGTTGCATTTGACCATAAATATCAGTTAATTAAACTAAATTAAACTTTTCACCTTAATAATTTGTCATTTGACTTTTTTTCTGGTTGTTGAAGTTTTAGTCCTCACTGTAAATAAAATATTAAATGCCACACACTAAAGGTTAATATAATAAGGGCTATGTGTGTTTAAGATGATGTTTGATTTGACTTGATTTGAGTTTATTTGTGTGTGTGTGTGTTTGGTAGATATAATTGTGGTTTCTCTTGCATAGATTAGATTTGAACAGCTATGACCAATATACTATTAGTGGTCTTAAAGTGGACTCCTTGATGAGACAGAACCCTTATGAGCCTGTTTGGAACAGCATATTGAAACAGATGGATTCCTCCATCACACTCAGAGCAGGATTATGAGTTTAAGCCCCGCCTTATTCCCTCCTCAGCTCAGACACCAGCGAGACTCGAGTCCAAAGGCTATTAATGCAATCCAATCAAGATCGGTTTTCCCTGAGGCTCTGTATCTGACTTCTGGAAAGGTTTCTGGAAGAGGATGTTCTTCAGGGGAAATGTGATGGCGTAACTTCCCCTAGTTTTCGATGTTTCAAAAGCCCCTGATCTGCTCCCCTGCACCAGCTGACACCTGGTGACAACTGAGCCTAATATAAATTGCGAGATCTGAAGGACTTGCGCTCGCATGCGGACAGCTGTCGATACCTCCTTCTTTTTCTCTCACGTACACTTATACACACGCTTCCATCTTCTGCGGTCTTCCAGAATCCCTGTCTAATCAGAGCGCCGGTGTCCAACGCGTCTCAATAAAGCCGTTACCCAAGTCCGCTTTAACAGTTGTGCCCTTGACTTTGGCAGAGCATGCGGCAGAACATGCGGCAGAACATGCAGATCTGAGGATTACATGCAGGATTTCCGTGGGGGAAAGAAAAGCTGTAATAGGAAACTTGTTGTGCTTGGTTGCTGTGCAGCACCGGCGATACAGTTCTGTCAGGCTGCGAGGTGCATTATTGTGAGGCTGTTAGGCTCTCCAACAAGTTCAACAGAGCAAACTATTTTTGTTTCATGGTGAATGCAACTGCACTTGTTTGGCATCCAAGTAATATCATGGGAGATCTGCAGAATGCACCGTCCCCTAAATGCAGAGCTTCTGTCTGGACAAGCCTGTCGTGGTAACAAGAAATGCAGGAATAGATCAACATTTGATTTATCCTGAAAAAAAGCAGTCATGGTTAGATCTTATCCAATGTGCTTTTTTAAAAATAAAATTTCCTTTATTCTGTAAAATTTGTTTGACTTTTTTTCTTAACATGTTTCTTAACATGTTTTGAAATCAACATCAACCCCATAGGTTTTGTTTTATCATATCCTTACATTGCTAAAACATTATTACGTTATGTAATTAAAGCCACATTCATCTGCATGGCTGCATTTCTGATGACATCATAATTTTCCATAGAAGAAAAATGACAAAAGACAGCTTTTTAGGAAATCATTTTTCCAGGCAAGTTCATGCACAGATGCAATGAAACCGAGATCGCCATCAAGTCTCCAAGGTTTTGAATAAGCATCTGCGCAATCTAAAAAAAATTCTCTAGGTCAGTTGGTGAAAAGACATCAGTTTTGCTGTGGCGGCTCAGATCTGCATGTTACGAGTGTTTCATCCATACATCAGATACTAGTTTGTTGTCTCTGCTTTATGACGCGCCTTCAAAGAAATCTCACACAATAGGCAGTTGAAAGGGTATAGGACTGAATGGCCACTTTAAGAGTAAGCTGTACTTGGCCTTCAAGTATACATTCCTGCTGCTTTGTGTTTCCTCTGTGGTCCTGCTCCTCGACCCGCCCACTCACATTCAGGAACCAGACGCTCTGGGTTCCCACAGGGCCATCAGCCAAAGCAAACTGCAGAAAGGAAATGTGTCCCTCACTCTCTCACTATTTAATCACTCAGTCATGCACTCAGTTACTAAACGCTGGTTATGAATTTAAATCAAATGTAACTGAAATATGTTCCGTTTCACACTGTGGTGTAAATAAGGCTAAAGTGTTCATGCCATGTAGCTCGCTAGTAAAAAAACGTTCTGTGCTGCATTCTACCAGCTGGGCGTTTGGTAACGTTTTTGAAATGTTTAATTAAAAATGTGTTTAATTAATAGCTTTTTTGGTATGTATAATGTTCTGCTAATGTTACTGCAAGAATGCTTTTTAAAACGCTTTTGGAAAATGTTAGCCAATGTTGTGAGAACGTTCCCATCTTTTGTGTTTTGAAGGTGAGGAAATCTGATGTTTTGTAAAGACGATCTGATCAGTGACTCAAAAATGGTGCAAATTCCTAAACAATTACATTTGCATCGTAGCTTTTTTTTGGTTCAAATTTTTTTAGAAACTTACTTCCAAGTGTAAATTACATTTTAAATCCCAGATTTCCAATGTGTGGAGCATTGCTGTACATGCATACTGTATAAAATTTGATGGTTATTGTCATATTGCCAAATTATACAGCAGGACGGCCACAGCACAGAACGACTGGAGGTTTATATAAATCTGTAGGTTTGATTGCTCTCCAGATGTTGCACACATCCTAATCTGCATCCGTCATGTACGTGTTGTGTGGTTTGGCCCAGCTGTTTGGTATCGTCTGCCCTGCATGTGTGTCACGGGCCGTGCGTTTGATGTGGCTGTGAGTGAGGTCCGTGTCACGGCCGCCCTGATTTCAGATCAGCGGACATTGCATCATCAGCTCTCTTGTGGTGTCTGGAGAGCACACAGTTGAGACTATTATGTCTGGGACGCCCTTGTCTTCCTGGAACTTCAGACCTCAGGGAAGGAACAAACACAGACAGCCTTTCTTTGTTAGGTAGCTGTATACTTGAGTCATGTTTTGACCTATCCGAAAAAAATGTAAGCTCTTCCTGTTACGAAAGGCAGGTGATGTTACAGGGAGATAATAGTAAGGATTTTGCGGTTCTTTAATGTCAGGGCGGTAAGAAGATATAATTAGAAGCTATATAAGAAGAAACACAGATATGTTTTTCCAGTAGCAAGGTACAGTACATAAAGCAGGCACATACTTGCCCTAGTTACAGTGTGTGTGTGTGTGTGTGTGTGTGTGTGTGTGTGTGGTCCTGGTATTCACTACAATATGGGGACCAAATGTTCCCACACATAATTTTTGTACATCTAAAATATCAAAAAGTTTTCTGTGATGGTTGAGTTTAGAGGTTGGTTTGGGGGATATATTATACCGTTTGTACAGCTTCTATTGACATATCATAGAAGCCATTCTATCTATGATATGTCCGGATAAAACATCAAAACCCAACATGCGTGTGTGTAAGATCGTTCTGTGCCTGTTTAATCATTCAGAAAGTGTATTGAATTGGTAAGAGGCCGCTCTTAAAGGCACTATACTCTGCGTAAAGGGTTCTTCAACTTGAATTGGTCCCCACTACTCCACACTCCACTTTCAGAAGTGTGTGTGTGTGTGTGTGTGTGTGTGTGTGTGTGTGTGTATGTTCCTCAAGTGTGTGTTTCTCTGGCTCCAAGGCTCTCTTTACCAGCCACACTTACTCTCTGCAGTGAAGCTGGACACCATGGAGACCAGTGTGTATTAGTTTATACTTGTGTGTACAAGGAACGAGAGCCAATACTAAGGTGCACCCACACCATTTGATAACAGTAACCATTTATTATTTAGGCAATTATGAGATCGAGACCGTAAGACAGAACACTGCAGATAATTCAGCACAACATCGCCCCCTTGTGTCACACTGCAGTCATTGACACTGTCTGTCCTACAGCCTTGGTACCTGACTGACCTCATTAAACAGCTGGTCATGATTCTCACCAGTGTGGTGTTTTTCACCCAATAACACCACATTTCTCATTCGGCGCTTCTCCGTTTTTAAATCGGCACCTCTTTCTGGCTTATCCTCAACTCGCATTCGCAGGCGTCAGAACATTCAGGTTACAAGGGTGTTTTAAATTCCTGATCTTGTGTAAGAGAGGCGCAGGTCCGGGCAGGCCGCTCGTGCTGGTAAGGTAAACATATTCTGGCTCTCGCACGCTGTAACCTGAGGGCACGGGGGGGTTTCTCATACTTTTTTCCCCCCTGAAGAAAGTGCAGGTGGCTCCCAAGGAAGTCTTTTAAGTTTTATGAATGCTACACTGTTTGGTTTTTATTTGTTCTGGTACTAAATTTACCTGCTCAGTTTTCTCGGGTGTTTGCCGTGAGCTACAAGTCGGCTTGACACCTACATGGTCAAAGTGCCTCAGTACCCGAGTGTATCACACACACAGTGTGTTATTTCATCTCATAAAGTCTGTTTTCTCTCTTTTCTTTCTTTTCCCAGGCATACAGTCCCACTCCTTACAAAAAAT
This sequence comes from Yasuhikotakia modesta, assembly GCA_036877545.1. Classification (NCBI taxonomy): domain Eukaryota; kingdom Metazoa; phylum Chordata; class Actinopteri; order Cypriniformes; family Botiidae; genus Yasuhikotakia; species Yasuhikotakia modesta. Next base: position 1,206 of record JBAJNP010006580.1, on the reverse strand, counting down.
CCAAACATGACCGTTCAAGATCCCCATCCATGGATAAAGAGAAGCAAGCTGATTGGCTGCAGTCTCTGGCTGCTTCTGCAAATAAGGTTGATTTGATTGGCTCTTTATGAATCACAGTAGCCAATAAACACAAGACCTTAGCGTGCACAAATACAGAAATGCCCCAGCAGTTAAAAAGATATTAAAGCTGCTTGTTTTCTTCTGTTGTAGGACCTTAAGCAGCTGCAGTTGAAGCAGAGACCCTCTGCCTTTAGACCCTGGTCACCCAGAGTTTCCTCTGTTGAGAAAGAAACTTCTAACCACAAGTTTGGAAGGTGCGTCATGTGACACAAAATTACTTCTAGCAATTATTTCATTACAGCATTGCAACAAAAATACATTAAAACTACAATCTGTAATGTCTAGGTTAAAAATGAAAATCATTTTTTGAGCAGATATATACAGATAATATGATTGAAGAAGGTGTTGATTTTTATTTAAATGCAACTTAGGCTTCAGTTGACATTATTATACATTTTTAATGTTTGCTTAAAATTATAATTTAATGTTTATATATAATGTTTTATCTAATGCAACTTTAAATAGCAACAAGTACTCTAAAGAAATAACTTAATCTTCAGTATTGTGGTCAACATCAATATTTCAGTCATTGAGATGTGTAACTAATTCCTCCTTTTCCTCTGACATTCAGATCACTGGCCAAAGCACAAGACAGCCTGGCGGTACCGAATGTATCTCTGCCCAGCACCCCATTTAAAAATAATGAGCAGCCATCGCACCGCTTTTCCTACCCCAGTGAGAACCACAATGCGGGCAAGATGGACATCTCACGGTCCAGGAAGAGATGGTTATCTACAGACGTACTCTCACAGCCGCTAGCCAAAGTTTCTCAGCCCACACCAGCTGTCAGACAGCGGCCGCTGGAGAATGAAGACTCGGATGCAGAAATCGAGGTTGACGATGAAGGTAAGCAATAACGGACAAGCCATTCAATTCGTTTGCATACATATGCACTCAAGGCTAGACTTTGTGACAGCGTAATGGATTAAACCTTGTGTGGTGGACTAATGTAACACGTGGAGGAGGAGTTTGAAGAAGATTGTTGGCAGAAAAATTGGCAGAAAAGATGAGAGTACATAGAGACACACAAATCTTATCAAACAACTCTGGTTTCTTTACAGCTTTAATAAGAATTCATTCAACATT
>JBAJNP010006579.1:0-25158 GCA_036877545.1 Yasuhikotakia modesta | reverse complement strand
TACAGTTGTCATTTTCCAAAAATAACAAATTAGTCTATATCAACCACATGTTGTATCCCTGGCGCTGGTGGTCTGTGTATGGAAGAGAGCAGCTTATTCAGTCAAACACCTTTTGTGTGCACTATCCCTTTAAATGATCTGTAGTAACTGTCCCCTTTTACTGATGTTTTGCAATATAGGCACATTGTAGCGAAACGTTGTCTTTCACTTCTGAACGTATTTTAAATAGTGTTGCAGGGGAACAGAAACTCTCTCCTTCCCTTTCTGTATTTGTTTTTTCTGTTGTTGTCCTGCTGTTCCTGCTAGCACTTCATGGGGAGTTGGGATCAATCTCTCTCTCGCTCTCGTTCTGTGTGTTTCTGTGTGTGTGTGTGTGTCTCTCTCTCTCTCTCTCTCGCTCGCTCTCTCGTGCTCGCTCACTCATTCTCTTCTCTCCCTCTGTCGTTTGTTCTCCCTCTCTCTCTCACTCTTTCTCTTGCTCACTCACTCTCTCTCCCTCTCTCTCTCTCTCTTGCTCTGTGTGTAAGTCTCTCTCTCTCTCTTTCTCTCACGTGTATTTCTGACTCTACAATAAAGGGCTTTAGTAGATTCCCGTCCTCTCTGTCCCTTCATGTTAGTTAATGCCCCGGGCTGTGGGGTGACTCACAGAGAAACATCCTCTCTCCTGCCAATTCACTGCCAGTTCACCACACAGCACAGACTTGGGCCATAAATAATATGTGAGAAAACCCGAATTGATTCGAACGGGGTTGTTAATTAGAATTCATCTTAATAACCTCGTCTCACCCTTCCTGCCTCATGCTTGAGTGATGTTTTCATCCGATTAATGCTGTTCGACGTAACGGTACGCATAATAAAATAAACAAGACGACTCGGATGGAAAGAGATTGTGAGTTTTGCTTCTATGTTTACCTCACAACCGTTGATTAAAATCTCCCATCAAACCCAAATCCTGCATGGCATCCTGTCAGCTCCTGTAATCTGTGCTGTTGGTGTTTTCACATGGCTGTGTTCCAATATCTGTTCATGTCTGTTTGTGTTTTTCCATCAAAGCTATGGTGTTTCATCTAACACTGCAGGCTGCATGTGTCGGCCTGTCCAAGACACGACAGATGAACTGAGCCAAATGTTATTGTGTTTTGTTGCGATCATGGTGATGCAAAGTGATATAATGACACAATATTGTTTTTAACCCATTTTTAGCTTTAAGTTTTAAAAATGAATTGTCATACCTCACTAATTTGAACTCGCTTCATTTTCGCGCACACACACACAAACACAAATAGGACTAGTAGATCAACAAGCTTATATTTTGTTTCTGAAGTGCTTTTGAAACGCACAAAGCTGTGGCGGAACGGCTAGCACACATGCTTTATGCTAACGTTGAGCTGTGGTGCTTAATTGGGAGATACAGGTTCAAGTCTGTTAATAAAAATGTGGGTAAACACAAATTAGAGCATTGAAATCAAATAAATAGGGGCCTATTTAGGGTGCTAAATAGGGACTATGTAAGTATTAAGAATTGAATGCGAGGGGTTCTGGTCTGGTAAACTGTATTCCCTCTGCAGACAGGTGTCCTATCTGGGTCACGTTTACACTGCAAATACAAGGGGATTATTCTGTCCAGCATACCTGACAGGCCAGAGGAAATCAGATTAATATCCTGTCACACATGGTTACGTTTAAACAAACATACGCTAATAAAGCAGAAAATGAAGGTGTATAAAGTTACATTGGTGGAATTTGCCAGTTTGTGTATATAAGAGTGTATATGCTGTAGCTATATTCAATTGTATTTACTTTACAAGCGTTACTACAGCCAGAAAAAACAGTTTAATCTTCTACTTCCTGTGCCATGTACAGTCCTCTTAGATGAATAGTTTTGCTTTATGGGCTTTGATGACTAAACCATGAAAGTTTTATCAGTTTAATGCAGTGTAACCGACATGCATGAGAGTCCTATTCTCATTTATGACCATACACACTCCAACCATAGTAGGTTTTAAATAATGTATTAGTAAACATGCATGTCCTTCTCTTTACTACATTCTATGTCTTTGTTCGATTCTGTACCTTTAGGGGAAAACTTTGATCAGAGCCCTTTGAAAAGGACCTTTAAGTCCAAAGTGCTGGCCCACTACCCGGAGAACATCGAGTCCAACCCATTCGACCAAGATGCTGTTAATATGGTAAGTGACTCTTTGAAATGCTACCCATGCGATTAGCTTCTCTTTATTACCCCTTACTTTTTTGTGTCCAGCATTGGTTTGCTTGAAAGTTGTAGTGTGCAATTTCTTTCAATGTTAAAATGCTTAATATTCAAAGTCAGTTATTAGTATTTGCCATTTGTATGTTGATTTTCCCTTAAAGGCATTTATGTTTCTGAACATTGTGATTTGGTTGAGTACTCTGAAACTGCAAAATTTAACCAATGGCGTGAGTCGGGACAAGGCTAGCTGTTCATCCAACCAATGGAAGATGAGAATCGTGTTTGGGACGCTTCACAAATGATCGTAGTTTTTGAAGTTTTGTTTGGTAAAATTTGTGGTTCAGAATTCACACACTTTTGCTTTTAAACCGTTATTGCTTAAGTAATGCTCATAAGAGCAAGTTGAAGCTTGTTTAACTCCTTACAATAACTCTGAGACATTCAACACATCTAAACTCGTTGATTTAATCAAAACAAAACATTCCCACACACAATCCTAAAATTTCCCACATTAGTCATGAGAGGTCTGTCACAATCATCTGCATTGATTTGGATCATCATACACACTCATGCTCGCATTCCTCACTCTGTGGTCGCCTGCAGTGATCAGACGAGTGGCTCGTGTTTCCGTCCCTGAGCATTCTGAGGTAACAAAACCTCTGACCTGTCGTTGCCAAGCTGCAAGGTCATTTTTTCCACCAACAGCGTAAATGAGAGCTTGGCAGGAGTGACATCAGCATCAATTATTCAACCCAAGCTCTCTGCTTACGTCGGCATGGAAACGGTTCATTGTGCGCATTCTCGCTCTGTAAAAGAATATCCGTGCCGCAGCGCGTCATCAGTTGCGATGCTGTCATGGTTTATTGCCAAAAAAATATGGGTTGAGATTTCCTGTTGATTCATTTCTCAAGGTTAGTTTCCAATCTGTAGAGACCTGTACATAAATACAGATACAGCCCCACACAGCAGAAGTTTTGGAGACACAGCTAGCAATCGCAAAACTCTGTGCTCACTAAAGGCCTGGATAAAATTTCCCCAACGATTGCTTTCATTTCAGTTTGACTAATCTTCTTTTCATTGGATTGTTCTTTTGTTCTCTCTCTCGCTCTCTCTCACTCACTCACTCTCTCTCTCTCTGTCTCTGTCTCTCCCTCTCCATTCTTGCTGTCTCTTTCTGCTTTCTTTCCTCTTCTGCATGTCTTAATCACGATGTGTGTGTCTGTGTGTGTGCTGAACCTCTGCATGTGTTCATTAAGAGACATCAGCAGATGTCTTGGTGGTGGTTGAAGATCAATGGAGCGCTACAGAACTCATTTGTAATTTCTCATTAAACTGTCTAATTTAAATTTCCTTAAATGTCTCCTATCTAAATGTTTTAAACACTGGGGAAATAACCTTGTGTTTCTTCTATTCAGTGGGACTGTCTTTGTGTGTCGGGCCCGTCCAAATATTCTGTCCTGTTCTGTTGTTTTGTCATTCTATTCTATTCTGTTCTATAGTCTATCTAGTCTATTCTAGACTGTAGAAATGGTTTGTTTTATTTAAATGCAATAGTCCCATACAAATATGTATTGTATTCTATTTAATTCTATTCTATTGTGTCATGAGCCCTTAGAATATTCTATTTATTGTCTTATTTTTGTATCTTTGGACTTGACTCATGTACCATAGTTGTTTAATGAACAGAGGTACCACAATGGAACCAATTATAAAAAAAAAGGAAACTTATGAATATGATTTTGTTTTTGTAAGTGGTTCTACACTCACAACTGTTGTTTTATTGTTTTTTTTTACACTGTTAACTCACAGTCTCTCCATCTCTCACTCTTCAGCTCTGCATGCCCAAAGGTCTGTCATTCCGGACGCAACGCGACAGTCGCACACCGCAGTTCCATTCGTTCCTCATCACCAGAGAAGATGGTTCTCGCACTTATGGTTTTGTCCACACCTTTTACGAGGAAGTCACCAGCCCTCAGATCCGCGCCGCCATGCAGACGTTGCATCAAATGCACCAGGCGGAGCACAACGCGTCAACCCATAACTGCCCTTCCTCATCGTCTTCATCCTCGTCTTCATCGTCTAGCATGGACTCACTGGCCAGCAGCCTGGATGAAGTCGAGTCTCCTTCCTCCTCGCACGGGGGCCGCAGGAGCTGCGGCTGCTCCAGCGAAGGCTACGACTCCCTCCGCGACACGCTGTACGTGTCGAAAGCGGCGTGTTTGATCACGCCCATGCCCTTCATGCACGCGTGCAAACGCTTCCTGTCGCAGCTGCACAGGGCTGTCACCTCCAGTCAGCCACCTCCGCTCCCTTTGGAGAGCTACATCTACAATATCCTCTACGAGGTTCCCTTGCCCCCGCCCGGACGGTCTTTAAAGTTCCACAGTGTGTACGACCCTATCTTGTGCCAGAGGCCTGGTGTAGGTGAGCTGCCATTGGCCGATTTCCCACTGGCCGAGGCGTTCCGATTGTTGGGGGTGGAAAATCTGGTGCAGCTTTTTACCTGTGTCCTTTTGGAGATGCAGATCCTGCTGTATTCCCAGGGTAAGAAACCTAGTAGACGAAGGTTTGATGTTTTATAGCATCTTCAATGCTAACTGTTGATACAGTCATATTATAACTTCTATAAACTTCTAATTATCCAGTCAAGATCCTTCTTATTGGCTATTGGCTTCTACTTTTTCTATTGTTGTTCTATTAACAAAATATAATTTTGTTTTAGCTGCTTTAAATTAACCAACTGTAATGTTCTAAGTAGGTTATTGGTCAACTGATGAGTTTATAGACGGAGTCCAAACCAAATGTTACATAAATGTTCAAACAAACTGAGGCAAATTTTATTGAGGTTGCAGTATTCTGGTGTGGTTTTCCTAAAACTTTCCCCAACTTTTCCATTTGTATAAATATTCAAGACTGTTATATCCGCATTTAAAACCATGTGACTGTTGCGTCTGAATGCAGATGAGTTCAGTTCTGCGTTTAATGTTTTAGCTGCGATGTTCTCGAATGCATCTGTGAGGCCTTTGATGTGGAGAGAGTCAGTGTGAAGGAACCTAATGAATATTACATGATCCTGCTGCACACAGACGCTTTACTGGCTAATTAATTCCTCTGCTCGCGATATAAACTAATGATATGATTTTATAAGAAGCATCTATTAATAATCACAGCCTCGTTTCAATAAATCTACCCTGCAGCATTAGTTCAGCCAGGGTCTAAAATGAACCAGGGCCGAAAGAGAGTAAAATGGCTGTGTGTGTACATTCCATATATGGATCTATAAATCTATATAACAAGCTATGCACACACACACATCTATAAAGAGAGATTTGCTCAGCTCAACATTGTCAGGTTTGGTAAATCTGATTGTGTGTTGTTTTTGTTTCCTGTGTACGTTCAGACTACCAGAGGCTCATGGTGGTCGCTGAGGGAATCACAACATTGCTGTTTCCCTTCCAATGGCAGCACGTATATGTGCCCATCCTTCCTGCCTCCCTCTTGCACTTCCTGGACGCCCCTGTGCCCTACCTAATGGGCTTGCAGTCTAAAGAGGGCACAGACCGCTCTAAACTGGAGCTGCCTCAGGAGGTGACACACTCACTGTAGCATGCGCACATGCACAAACCTGTCTGCACATTCACACACATTCACACCCTTTATCTACACCTACACTTAGCATAACTGTCTGCTGGATTGATGCATTCATCTCTGTGACGTGTGATTCATCCTTAAGGCTTGATTGGCTGAAAATGCAGGGTAATTTGCATATAGCATACGCCATTGGTTCTAATTGTGATTTTAGATTTTTATGTATTGGTTTGTAGCAGTTTTCAGTCTTTTGTTAAGGTGTAGAACGCTATCAGAATTCCTAGCAGAGGTGAATTTATCTACAGTTTGTCTGGATGCTGCGGTTTTCCTGTGAGGCTTTCCCAAATCCTCTCCCTCAAATCCCATTTTCTGCCTAAATGTGGATGCAGATTCCCGGCTATGCGCTCTCTTTGAAGTCAGACTGACCCAGAAAACAGATGCATGACTACAAGAGACACCCAAGAGGAGGGAAGACAGGAGAGATTATTTTGGAACTGTATGCGTTTGGGTTTCACAAATTTTTCCATCATAGCAAACGGGAATCTAAAACGGATAATCAGTACATACAATTAATCAGTATTGTGTGTGTTTCTTTACACATTTTGGTGTGATAGCTTAAATTGTTGTCTTTTTTAAAATGTATTTATGCTTACACTCATATTATATAATTTATATTTAAATATATATTTCAGTGTAAGTAAAATAACTTGTGTTCCTTGCAGTTATTTGTGTTCCTGATTTTTGCTGCGTAACCACCTGAGGTTTAATTTCTGTGTCCTTGAAGAACAGTCACATTGACTGTCAATGTGACTGTTTGAAGAACAGTCACATTGACATTTACTGACATTATTAAAGCTTATGGCCGTTGCCTGTGTCCTGTAGGGCATGAGGATCTGATTAAGAACCGTATTAGTGTGCAGTGAAGGTGAACCAAATCTGAATTGATTGTGTATATATGGCATAGATATGAATTGATCTGATGTGTGTAAACAAATGTAAATGCAAGTTTAGGTCCTAATCTGAATAGATGATTTTGTAATACATGATTTTATGTTTTTATTAACTTTTATTCGGTTAGATTTGTCTAAATTCTGGGGTTATTTATAAGATTTTGCCTGTAAATGTAAAGCTAGGTCACGCATCAACCCCTCACACACATACTGGCCTAAGTACCTTATGACAGGCTGTCATCATTGTGGCCTGACAGAATGGACAGTTCTGCCTCTCCGCTTGACTGACTTATTTTTACAGCAACAAGGTCACACTCACACACACACACTCTCACACTCGAGGGCATTTTGACTACAAGAGCTCTGCATGTGACTGTGGAGTCTCACTCTGTGTGAGTTATAATGCATTGATTTAACCTAATTCCAAATATCAGCTTTGGTTATTAGGTTAGTACAGCTAATTATTTGTATTTGCACCACTGGGTTGGTGTGTTTGTCTGCTGTTATTTCCCAGAAGGCATTAGTATTTGTTTTGGACGTGTGCTGTGTTTGGCACATCACAATGGATTTGGCTAATATTATAATCTTCACATCAGTGTAGTGTTAGGAATATTATGCCGGATTAGATTTTTGAACGAGATCCAGATTCTACACCTTAAAAACCAGAACGGACACATTAGCATGTGTGCGCACAATAACGCATTTCCATTATTCAAGGCCATTACCATAATTTTTGTGCATTATACTTGCAAATGTGCTCTGCAAGTTAAACTGTAATTAAACAAAAAGCTTAAGCAAGCAGCCCGGTGACATTTCAAAAAGGGTGTTGTACAGAAAAACTTGAACTAATAAAAATTTGATGACTTAATTGTGTGGTTCCAGGCGTAATATTAATATAGGCTGTTCCCGGCTCTCCTCAGGCAAACCTTTGCTTCGTTGACATCGATAACCACTGCATCGAGTTGCCCGAAGATTTTCCACAGTTCCCCAACAAGACCGAGTTCATCCAGGAGCTGAGCGAGGTCCTACTTAGCTTTGGCCAGTCTCCAGATGGAGGCAACGCCTCCCCTCCACCTTCCGTTACAGCGCAGACCTCCACGCTCGAAACGGAGCTGAAGAATGTGTCTCTGAGGGAGCTGGTGGATGACAGGAGGAATGGGAACCTTGGAGGTGAAGCTCTGCACGTCTTGGAGCTTCTGCAAGGCAACCCAACGCTGGAGCGTCTACAAGCTCTGGCCAAGAGGACTGGGGTGAAGGTAGCCCGTTTGGAGGCGTTGGCTGCAGGGCAGAAGGCTGTAGGGGAGGAGGGTGTGGGAGGGAGGTCTCCCGCAGAGGAAGAGGAGCTGAGGAATGCAAAGCTGAACGTGCAGCTGAGGGAGGTGTTCGCTGCACGCTTTGCAACAATGTTTGCAGATTACGAGTCGTTCGTGATCCAGAACTCTCCAGATCTGGAGTCCTGGCTGACCAACAGGGAGCAGATGCACAACTTTGACAAGGTGACTGACTGACTTCACATTCACACATGCACAAAACATTACGCAGATCTTGTAAGGGCTTGTTCTCATTATTATTCTATGCTGTCAGGTTAAAGGATTATATAAACATTAGTTTATTAGTTTATTAGTTTTTTTTTTTTTTTCTCCTCAGGCCTCCTTCTTGTCAGATCAGCCAGAACCATACTTGCCCTTCCTGTCCCATTTCATCGAAACACAAATGTTTGCCACATTCATCGACAACAAGATAATGTCCCAGTGGGAGGAGAAAGAACCGCTTCTGAGAGTTTTTGATGGACGCATAGAGAAGGCCCGTCTCTACAACGTTCGCGCTCCCACCCTGCGATCATCTGTCTACCAGAAATGCACTTTCCTTAAAGAGTCTGGTAAGAACCTTACAGAGTAACTGAACTGAGGGGAACGCCTTGCTGCGTAGGGGAACGATTTGCAATAGATATGATTAACTATTAGGTTTTAAATTTACCACAGGTGTAATTGTCTGTTGAATTGACTGTTGAGATTTAGTAGAGGTTGATGTTTTGCTGCGCAGACATTAATGTATTGTTCTGTTCTGCATTACTGAAGTTTTCCTTCTTCAAACTGATAGTTATTCCCCTAGTCATAACTCAGTCCCTCCAAATTGCATTTCTGTATTTAATGAGGCGATTTGGAAAGAAATGTCCAGATGATTGGAGAGCGTGGCGGTATAACAGGGTGTGTAAGGAGCAGAAGAGTCGGATGAAAGGAGGAGAAAGAGCGTGAGTGTGTAATGAGAGGTTTACAAAGAGGAACGCAGCACTGAAAGAATTGAAGAGTGTTCTCTCAAATGAGTCATAAATGTGACGAGACGAGAACTGGGGCTGTACTGTGGCATGCTGGGGAGCCTGTGCGTGTCTGTATGCTTTGTATTGTTGATTGTATCTCCGCTCTGTAAGTCCTCAGTGCTATTGTTAGGTCAATAACCTCTTGTCAAAATAAAGGTCACTGTTTGTATTGATGGATGCTGCTGTTCTGGGTTGGTTAAACGTGCTTCTTAAATGGCACAATGCCCACAGTAATATCTCAGAGTAACGCTTATTGTTGCAAATTGGTATTGTGCAAGCAATTGTTGAACCTCTTTGCTTTTTCTGCAGCTCAGGCCATAGAGCAGCGGCTGAGGAAGATCGACCACACGGCTATTCATCCTCACCTGCTCGATATGAAGATCGGACAGGGGAAATATCAACAGGGCTTTTTCCCCAGATTACAGGCGGATGTGCTTGTCTCAGGGCCCACCAGCAACAAGTGAGTCCTGCAAATCAAAATGGTTTTAAAACTGCAATGTGTTTGGCTCTTTATCGCCACCTCTGGTTGAAATGTAAAATTGCAGCCATTTTTGAGTCATTTTCTCTACATGGGGTTAAAATGTCTTTGCAACTGTATTTTATAAAAACAATTTTTAATATTTGTAATTGGTATTATATAAAAGATTGTATTGCAGTTTTTACACAATTTACAACAGTCAATTAATACTTACTAATAAAAAATTAAATGCAGTAAGTAAATATGATTTTTGCACCTTTTGCATCATTGTTTAGCTCAGAATTTTCTCTCTTGGTCAAATTGTTGAAGTAGCTACGTTATAATGAATAAATCACTTTTAAAAGAGCATTTTAAAGTTATTCAACCTTTTATAAACTGAAAGCTTTAATTTTCAGACAGATTTCACCTTTTCTATTTGAGCTTGTATTAGTGTATTTCTTAGCGTGTGTGTGTGTGTGTGTGTGTGTAACCTTAATCCAAAACATTCTTTCAGCAGGTGGTCCAATCGCACATGCTCAACTCAGCGCCGCGTGGAGCGACACAGACAACCCAGCGAACATTTAGTGCTGGACAATGACCTCAAAGAGGTAAATTTCTGTTTCTTCTTCCCTTTGTCTGTTTTGTCATCTATCTTTTCATCCTGTTCTGTGTGTAGCTGTTTTGATTTTATTTTCCCATAATTCTTTTTCTATGGAGTTTAACTCTTCCGTACTGTTTTGACTGCAAAGGTTCTTATTTGTCATTTGATAAAGGCATTTTTGTAAACGTATGAACAGATTCACAGAAACAATTAAGTTACTGTGATTTTAATGCAGTTATGACACGATCATTAGCACAAAATCTTGCTAAACTGCTGATTTGTGATGTCTAAATCTCATGCAGTGTTCCTCAGGGCTGCAGATCATTTCCATGAAATTTGACTTGTAAATAAATCATGCTGAATCATGCCAAATGCAAAGCCCTCTTGGGCTTTTTGTGAATCTGCCTGATCTTATTTCGCTAGTCCCATTTCCTGATTCCTGTTTCTCTGTTGTTTTGAGTTCGCTTTTCTTTTTAAGTTTCGTCTCACTGTGCACGCTGCCTCTCTTTTTGCCATGTTCTTTTCTTTCCTTCATCTTTTGTGTGTTTGTCCGGATGCTGTGGGGTGTGGGCTGTACCACCTCATGGCAGGTGGAGGGGTGTTTGCTCATGCAGAACTCTATGGCTTTCTGGGAATGGGATAAGGCGCCACCCCCGCCTGTTAAACCGCCCAAAAAGTCCTTCTCGGCCTGCTGTCTGGTATGTGGAGGCCAAACATTTCTAACATGCCCGTAACAAACTCCTCCCTGGGCTTCGAATTCCTTTAAGCTCCTCTGTCAGACCCAGTGACCTTTTGATCTCGTCTGCCCTCAACACGCTCTTATAAACCACAGTTTCTGTAGTGAGCGCTTAGCAGCCTAGCCGTTCAACGATCACAAACTCCACACTGACCCCACAACAAAGACTCCTCTACAGTTTCAACCTCTTTTCTGTGTGATTGAAGTTTATCTCCTCTTGCACCCCACGGCAGCTGTTTCCTTGTAAAGAAATCTCTGAAGCTTTAAAGTATCGTTGTTTACTTTCATATCACTTTATTTTTCCCCTTTACAAATAAGTTTTCTTTTACCTCAGTTTAGTTTTTCATTTGGTACTGTACCTTTAAGACTTATAAATGTTAATAATGTCTCCTTATGAGTCACCCTTCTGTTTGCGAAAGCTGCATCCTTGTTGGTCGGTTGGCAAATAATACATGTTTAAGTGGAAGTATATTGGTTACTGAAAGGCAGAGAGTGTATTTAGACCTGCTTCACTATGTGTACGTCTCATACATGTGTGTATGTGTCCTGATCTTATTGTAGAAGTACATGCAGGAAGCCCGTAACCTGGGAAAGAACCTGAGACAACCCAAATTATCCGACCTCTCTCCGGCGGTCATCGCTCAGACCAACTGGAAGTTTGTGGAGGGTTTGCTGAAAGAATGCAAGATGAAGGTCAGGATAAATGGATACAAATACTCATGGATCTTCAGAGAGTTTGTCCAGCATGATGTTCATGGTCTTTACTGGTTATCCGTTGTCTCCTCAGACCAAGCGTATGCTGGTGGAGAAGATGGGAAGGGAGGCTGTTGAACTGGGTCACGGAGAGGCAAACATAACTGGGCTCGAGGAGAACACGCTCATAGCCAGTCTGTGTGACCTTCTGGAGAGAATATGGAGCCACGGCCTGCAAGTTAAACAGGTGTGTTTAAACACTCGCCCCATCTGCCCCGTCTGTCGCCCTGCCCCAAACTCTGCCATTGTTTGGACTGGTCAGTATGCTCAGACAAACAGAACAATGATTACATAGGGCCAAAGCTGGAAAATAAACCCTACAAATGGTTTACTACTAGTTGTTTCTCCATATTAAGCTGAGGTAGAAGAGTATATTTTTGCAGCAACAAAACTGGACACATTTGATTGTCTCATCCTGTTTGCTGTCATACGTATTCATAGGGGAAATCTGCACTGTGGTCACATTTATTGCACTACCAGGCTAGAGAGGAGAAGAATGAATTCCAGTCAGAGTCTCCAGGTAAATATTTTTCTCATTATTAAAGACAGACTCAAACAGCTCTCAGCAAACAATTTAAAGCGAGTTCTGAGCCCAATGTTTGTGTGTTTTCTCACAGTGTCAAACGGACAAGATAAACGCAAGCCGGAGTCCAGTGTTGGTCTTCCTGCGTTGCGTGTATCTGTCATACAGGATATGAGGTGGGTTCATTGCCTGAGGACAATTTAACACGTAAACAACAGCAGTGCAGAAACTAATGGTTAGATTGGGTAATTTGTAAATGATGGTACTTGCAGTTTAACCAAAGCATAGCAATGTTACACCCACATTGTTTTGTGTGTTGCTTGCGGCCTCTTCAACCCACATAAAGTCAATTAAACCGTGTTGTTCTCACTCGCTCTCTCTCTCTCTCTCTTTCTCTCGCCCGCTCAGACACATTCAGAACATGGGGGAGATTAAAACCGATGTAGGTCGGGCGCGTGCGTGGATCCGTCTGTCTCTGGAGAAGAAGCTGCTGTCCCAGCATCTAAAACAGCTGCTGTCTAACCAGACTTTAACCAAGTACTTAACACACACACACACCTGCAGACCTAGATACTCACAGAAATTAGACGCATGATAATAACGAAACATGCAAATTTAAGTTCACTCGGTGGTAACCAGCATGCACCTGTTAAAGAATATGTGACACTCCCACAGGAAGCTGTACAAGCGATACGCCTTCCTGCGCTGCGAAGAGGAAAAAGAGCAGTTTCTCTTTCATCTCCTGAGTCTGAACACTGTGGATTATTTCTGCTTTACCAGCGTCTTCACGACCATAAGTACGTTCCTGAAAGATATATATATATATATATATATACACACACACACACACAGCTGTCTCCATCTATCATGTCCTGCGTTTGTGTATGACATCAGCATGAATGATTGATTGATGGATTGAGGCACAGGGAATTTGTGTTTGTATTTTTAAAAATGTAGGCGTTACCTCAGTGTGTCAAACTATAGTTCCGGTGGCATTATATCTATCAGTCAATCATAAAACATACAATTTGTTTAAAGAATTTGCTAAGAAATCTGCTAGGTTTTTTCAAACTCTAACGCCCTACAATGATATTTCAGCCAAGCTGGTGTCAGCACACCTGAACGTGCAAAATGATTGACAGGCAGTGACTGCTTCTGATTGGCCAGTCACAAGATTAGCTAAAAATGCAGAGACCTATTTCAGTGATATGTTTCATGTAGTGAAAACATTTAATGTGTTGTAAGCAATTCCTTTAGTTGGAAAAATGTGTTTACTGCCTGAATGAAAATGTATATTCACATATTCTTTCCCAAGTGATTCCGTATCGGGCTGTCATCATTCCCATCAAGAAGCTAAGTAACGCCATGACGACGTCGAACCCGTGGCTGTGTGTATCCGGTGAACTGGGTGACTCCGGCATCCTGCAGATAACGAAGAATGTTCTGGAAATGACGTTTGATGTGAGTTTCCTGACCTCACGCTCGCCCTGTCCTATCAGGACAGAAACTGTAGCTGAGCAGCCGAAACCGATACTGCAGATTTATTTTGAGTGTGGCACACATTTTATCTTCCTGTGGGACTGAAACATTTCATATTTCCTGCTGTTCTCAGAAATGATTGTGCTGATTTTTGAACATCTGCTAAATCTGAAAATTATCAATGCGTTATATTATGGAATCATTTAATTTTGTTATATAATTGCTGTCACTGCATTCCTATGTAATAATTATTTCAGTAGATTCTCATTACTGTAGTGCAATATAAGAATTGTATAATATACTTTTCCTCAGAATATTGCAATGCAGCAAATACAACCACAATGTAAAAACATCCTGCTTTTTTACAGTAAAAGGTTACTGTAGTTTAAAGAACTGTATTCTATAATAATCTATAGCTTGAAGTAGATGTTATTCTTTGCCCAGCCTCTTAAAGATGATCTTTAAGGAACTCGCTCAAGAAATCACTGCCATTTATCATGCTGTCAATCACCGTCATGTTTTAACTCATTCTGTGTCCTCTCACAGTCTGCCTTTAGGCCTCACACGCACTTCTCCATCGCATTCAAGGTTAGGTGCACATCCCTCCATTTTATCCTTCCCTTTGTCTCTCCATCAATCTCATCCTCCTTGTATCTTCTAGATTCTGAGAGACCGTCTCTTTTTCTCCTTTGATTTCCTCTCAGCTTTCAATTCTGCCATTTTTCAGGCATTTTTAATACCACAGACTTGCACTTTTGGCGGGGAAAGCTGGATAATAGAAGTTAAAACTGCTGTAAGGAATTCATTTAACTTTATATAACTGTAAAGACTTGTGTTGTCTTATTGGAAAACTATAAACCAGTAGTTTTGTCCTACAACATTAACAGCTGGCTTCAAGGGTTCTGATTGGCTAATGCACTTATGGGGCGTGATGACTTACAGCAGTTTTGACATCATGTGACCTGCTCATTTTGAAAATGCAACACACACTCTGTGTTTTCGACTTGCAGACAGCCACTTAAAATTTCTGACACTGTTCTCTATCTGTGGCATGTCTGTGTCTTACAGTGTCAGAATCTCGGGAGGCTGACAACAGTGCAGCTGGGTCACGATAACTCGGGCCTGCTTGCCAAGTGGCTTGTGGATTGTGTCATGGTCCGGAACGAGACCACCGGACACACATACAAGTATTACATGCTTTTATCTCTCCACACCCATCTACCCACTTCATTTTCTCTCTCCCTCCATTTATGGTTTTTGTTTATATTTAATTTGTACCCTGTGCAGGTTCCCCTGTGGTAGATGGCTGGGAAAGGGTGTGGATGATGGCAGCCTTGAGCGAGTTCTGATTGGTGAATTGGTGGTTCCGTGCAACGATGATGAAGGGGGACGGACTCCGCCCCTACAACGCTCACCCTCACAAATTCGGCGAATCAGCATCACGTCACTTACTGGCCGTGGCAACAGTGAGTTTTAATGACATTTCACTGTTCAAGTCACTTTATAACATTAAACAGAAGATGTTATTCTGTTTGTGTGTCACGCTGCTCATCTCTGTTTGTCATTCTCACCAGAACCAACAACAGTTCAGATACAGGAATCCATCGGTGAAGCTGTAAATAACATTATAAAGCACTTTCACAAACCGGAGAAAGAGGTGAGTGTCGGTTTGTGAATGCTATGGTCTCCGTCATGTCCGTATTTCAAACGCATCATCTGTCTGTATCTGTCAGAGGGGCAGTCTGACGGTTCTGCTGTGTGGGGAAGGAGGTCTTGTTTGGGCCTTGGAGCAATTCTTCCATAATGGATTCCGCACAACTCGACTCTTTCAGAAAAATTTCTTTGTGTGGGACTTTTTTGGTAAGCTCAACTTAAATAATAATAAATTTGTATTATTATTGCTCACATTGTGTTACTCCAAGCAGAACATCTTGGGACGGCCTGACGTTGTATCATCAAAATATTACTGGAAAACAAATTCCTAGTTTAGTGCAGGACACATAGTGAGGATTTTAAAGTGGCCAATTCATTTCATTGTTATTGGGTCCCTCTATTGGAGACATTGAAGAACGCCAAGCATGCATTGGCATGGTAGCAGTTTGTTACCATTGTTACGTGTGTTTATTATAGGTACAAGTATTAAAGGTTTAGGTTACTATTATCAGAGATTTATGATAGGATATGTGTTTTGTAAATGTGTTTTTGTACAGAAAGGGCAGTAGCGTTTATGGTAAACGCAGATAACATCGGAGACATACAGGAGACGCCAGAGCCTCTTAGTTTCACTTGCGAGTCTTTGTGTCGTTACGTCAATGGCATTAACAACATGCCGCGCAACATCGGAAAGGACGGCAAGTTCCAGCTGCTGGTTTGCCTGGGTGCGAGGTGAGATGAGACGCCAATGCACAGACACGTATTATTTATTATGCGTATTTTTTGGTTAAATGTTCATCCCCTTCCACACAGAGACCGATTGTTGCCGCAATGGCTCCCTCTTCTGGCCGAATGCCCCGTCATCACACGCATGTACGAGGAGAACGCGTTACTGAGAGACAAGCTCATGGTCAGCTCTCTAGTCGCCGTCCTGCAGACGCTACACGACTTCCCCATTGCCCTCGAGACATCCCTTACGAAAGGCTTTGAGCTTTAATTTTCCTTGCCGGGGTCTTTCCAGCATCGTCGCCCCTCTCTGCTGTCACCCTGAGGCCCACAGCGGTCCAAAATGTTCCTCATGTTCTCGCTGCCTGGGGAGCAGAACCGAGGACCTATTAAAGCTTTTCTTAACCTGACCGTCTCCAAAGAAATGAAACTCTGAACTTCAGAAATGTGTTTTGTAGCAGTCTGGGGGAGTTTAAAGTGGAAAGCAGTGTTGAGAAGCATTTTCAGAGCAATTTTTGACATTTTTCTGTGGATTTTGCGTTCAGATCTGTGGTCAATTTTGCAATCTTGTCTGTGTGTGTCTGTGTGTGTGTGTGTGTGTGTGTGTGTGAGAAGACAGTGTTGCTCTTTCTGGTGTTTGTTGTTTGTGCCATCTTTAAACCACACTGTGGGAAGCATATTTTGGAATCATGTCTTTAAAATAACTGCATCTGTTCGTAGCTTAACTACTGCAGTCAATTATGTCCTAAACATTCAATTCAACAGCTTTATTAGAGTTCAGCTAGACTTCATGAATTCAGGCATTAATTTAAAGATATAATTCAAACCATTTTATAATTGATGTCTGCGAGTTTAAATTGATATATTTTGGTTAAGTATTAATATGCAGGGAAGATTCTTTCAACAAAACAATGATGGTTAATGGTTAAACTTGTTGAATTACGTTTCAGAGAAAATGGACATTCCAACATAATGTGAATTTCCGTGTTAAAAGATGTTCATATGTCTGATAGTATTGTGTGTGTGTATGTCTGTGCAATTAACAATTTGGGAAAGAGGTTTATTTTGCCAATGAGTATTAACTTTCATTCATAGATATATTTTATTCAACACTGGAAGTCAACACAAAGCAATAACACGCCTCTTTTAAAACCTGTTGTCATCGCTCTATTAATTACAAAGACTTAAAACGACAGCATTAACAACCACATCGAGATTAATAAGGAATCAATGGAGGTGTTCTTTAAAGTTTGTAAAGCTTACTACATACCACTACTTGTGACAGACAGCTTTGTAAATCCATATGTATTTAATTAATGCAGGCTTGCACGTCTCTTAAAAAAATACCTGTGGCTGAAATAACCTTGTTTGTTGTTTTTATGCATCTGTTAAAACCTAAGTCTACTTAAATAAGGCTTTACACACAGACAGTTGTTACAGTTTTGTGTACGAATCACATTGTTTTGCTTTTTAACACGACTCTCAGCATTTGGTTTCAGAGCTGTACATGCGTAATGTGGTAGCACATATTCAATTTGTGTATTTTATTTGATTTCTTTTATAATGTATTTATTTCCTGAACAATACATGGTTACACTGGTTAATTTTTGGATCATTAACCTAATTTGTAGATGAATTATGCGGTAATATGACACTGTATCATTTATTTATTTTAAGTAAAATATCAGTCTCATGGGTTAAAACAAAACATGTACGGGGAAATCCATCCTGTGTGAGTCTTTAAAAGGTTTTGTGCCCCAAAAGTTGATGAAATCAAAGAATTCTGTAGCTGGAAAATCGGAAATCTGGAAGAGCTGTTTTTTTGTTTCTGGTGATGCATGCTACATGTTTTAGATCTTAAAGCACTGACGCTGTAAATGAATCGGTTCCTCTCATGGTTCCTTCATGTCCAGGAATCATTCTTTTAAACCAGTTTTTTGAGCTTCTAACCAAACTTTTCCTCTTGCTCATGAATCATATTATAGAAGCTCCCTGTGTAAAGTTAGTTCCTCCGTGAGTTCTGTTGTTTATATTTATGAAGCAACTCATTAAAATTGCTCTGTATCTCTCTCCGTACTTGTCTTCTCTGAACCGTTTGTTACTTTAAGCAGTATTTATGCAGATATATTCTGACATTATTTCTCACTTAAGCATGCAATACTTATGCCAGCATGCATGGCATTCAGAGATCAAGCAGGCTAGTTCTGCACTGTTATGAAGAGCATATCTCCATGTATTATTTTTAGTTGAGGACGATGCTAATGAAATGTACGACCCAAACATGTTACATCTACCTAACAGATGTCAAATATAGCCGATAGAAAACGGAAGTGTCTATAAATAACAAAACCGAGGCCTGTTGGTATTGTGGGTTATAGATAATGGTGACAGTTTACCCTGTATCAATAAATTGCTAGAATCGCGAAAAGAAAATTAAACAATTGCTACAATGGAATTATCACGATGTATTTTTACAATATATAAATGGCTTAATAAAACAGCTCAATGAGGAGATGAAATATATTTAGCGTGCTCGACATGTGCAAAATAATGGGCCTCCCCGTCCGACATCTGCGCTCCCCGTCCGACATCTGCTCTCCTCCGTAGCTCCGCCCCCTCGCATCGCAGTGCACGGATTTGAAAAGCCTGCTGCCTTAGCAACCGGACCCGCCCACGTTTCCCGCGTAATTTTCTCTTCCTTATATGGGCAATAGAATGCAGACGCAGTCCAACGTCAGTCGCATATGCAAATGAGGTTGATTGAAGAAATTCAGAAAATGGCGGACGGATGTTGGCGCATGCGTAAACGTTTTACTACACGAGACGGAAAGTGAGACAGTAACGAGTGGCGTGCTCGGTAGTGGCGCATTGTTAAATGAGTAACATTTGTAACGACTGTAACTCCTGGATTTCGCTGTGTTATTAACTTTATCCGCTGCAAGTCAAGGTAAGCAACATGCTTTTTAACCTAAGCAACCTAACAGTTTTCAGGGATTGCAGAGGATGTTTTAGAAGGGGCCCCTTTAAGAAGTTATGTGACAGTGCGATGCCCGGTTTAAAGGTGTCGTATTCAACAGAAATTAACCCTAAAGAGCACTTTCGAGGTTTGCTTTAATAGTTTAACAATTTTGCTTCTGTGTGCAAACGTGTGATAAGTTATAAACACAGTGCATCGTGTTTAAGGGAGATCACATCTTTCCTTACTGACGGGTAAAGTGTTGCACCGCAGATTAAAAACTGAAGCCGGGTTTTAATAAAAGTATTACTTTGGTAATAAGCATGATCACAAATGCATTACAGATGTGTTTTTACAGTAGCAGTCGACGTTGTGTTTAAACAACATCAGCATTTTTAACACGAAGGAAAACGTAGTCCGGCTCGAAAAAGATAAATAGCGACATAAACTAAGATAATGGACACAGATCGTCAAATGTACCACACTTGGTGTGCAAAAATAAGTTTTGCCGTTTATATACTCGTATTAAACTTGTGATGGTGAACTACCCGTTTGACTGCGTGTGGTCCATCGCTACTCTGTTGGTGGGTGTGCTTCAAAACAAACCCGCATTTTTACAAGCCCGTCAACGTTTTCAAACTTCTGATATACTGTTCAAAGTAACTTTAGATACAGTTACAGCTACTGTACAGATACAGTTGGCACGATTAAAAGCGTTGAAGCGCGATGTTGCTGCCGCGAAGCCTCATCTCGTGCGACGGAGGCGGCGTCACTGACGCATTTATACGTGGAGCTGAATAAAAAGATATTTAAATGTAGTTTTTCGGTGTCTGGTGTTTTAAAGTGTTTTATTAGTTTATAAAACGAACAGACGCGTGCTTGAAAACGTTTAGCGCGCAAGGGCGACGTTGTTGCGCGGGCTGCATGTGTTTACAGTCTCCAGCGCAAAGCATGGAGTCGCACGAGCTACTGACGCAGAGTCGCGCGGAAAACAAAGAGCGACGGACAAGCGCTTCGACTTTATTCCGTCGTCCTTTACATCAATTTCTTATTTAACCATCACGGCATCAAACAAAATCACGATTTTATTTATTCAAAACGGTGTGGGTCGTTTATCAGTTTAACTGCGGTGAAAACGTGCTGGACGTGGCTGTTTGAAGACGCGTGTGGCGCGCCATGCTTCCGCGCGAGCTGGTGGGCGGTGAATACGGAGGGACGCGCACCATTTCGCTGCAGTGTGGGGACGGCCGCTCGCTTGAACGCGGCAAAACGACGCTGAACGAATCTGTTCGGCGTTTAACAGATGACTTTAGTTAACACGGCCAGGCGTGTTACTTTCGATCGCGGTTTTCGCAATGGCAGCGCATCGCTTTTGGCCCCGTTTTCTGCCCCTCCTCGCATCTGAAACGCGTTGCCATGTTTGAATTGCGTCAGAGACCGAATTACACAAGCGCCCGCTAAACTCTCTCATGCGATGCTGTACAACGTGCATCCGAAATAAGTATTAATAGATGTGATCTTTAAAAAAAATGATCAATATATATATATATATATATAATGTATTATGTAATAAAAATAACAAAGATGCACAGCGTCAGAAGAGCTCCAGAGAATAGCACGAGTTCTATATAATGACCCAGTTATAATGATGTATTTGATGCTTCAAAGGGCCACAGCAGCTGTCAGTGATCTGTGTCAATGCACAAGGCCATCCGGCTCCATCAGCACTGAGGTTATATAATACTGAACACTCCGTCCATTCAGCTCTTATCCCACTGATAACAACATTTCGTCTCTCTGACGTATGTCAGGAATTATGAAAATATCATGCATGGCCTAATGCTTCTGAAGTCGAACAGTGAATATTCAAGTGGAATATTTTCTGTTTGTTGTTTTATTACCCACAGTCCTTTGAAAACGAGACATTAAACACTACATAAATATTTTAAAGCTTTTTTGCTGTTTATAGTGTACTGTTACTCCCTTCTGGTGGAGACAGTACAGTTAATATGAAACCGTTCTGTAAGAAATTAACTTCTTGTCAACTGTTTACAGGTCAAAGTGAAATCTGTGTGGATCAAAAATACAACAGGAAAGTTGTTTAACCTGTTATTCCTAAATCCATTGTTATTCCATGCGGTTGCAGATGTTTGGCTTTCATAAGCCGAAGATGTACCGCAGTCTCGATGGATGTTGCATCTGCAGGGCAAAATCCTCCAGCTCCCGCTTCACCGACAGCAAACGCTATGAGAGAGATTTCCAAAGCTGCTTTGGGTAAGTTTGGAATCTCCGGAGCAACTGTTAGATTTCCGTGTGGATGCTTCTAATGTAATTATAATGAGATGGGAATACCTCTACAGTTTAGGTGAGACTCGCTCTGGTGAAATCTGCAATGCTTGTGTCCTGCTGGTGAAACGATGGAAGAAGCTTCCTGTTGGCTCCAAGAAAAACTGGAATCATGTAAGTTGCTTTAAATTTTCCGCTCTGCTCCCAGTAGGTGGCGCACACACCCCCACGGCACTGTATTTGTCATTTGGGAAAGTTTGTGGAAAGTTGTGAAACAGCGAACATTATAGTGTATTAAACGTGTATAAAATGCACATATTAAACATATTTAAATATTATTTTACATTTTCTGAGTTTATAATACACTCTTTGTGTCATTCACACAAATGCGCAACCTCAACATTTACTCAACCTTAACTGCCCAATCAAAATGCATGTTTTATTTTGCAGTGCTACAGAAATTATAATATTAATTAACATTGTAAAATAAAACATATTTCTTGCATAATATAACAAGTCCTTATACATGACAATATATAGCTGTCTTGTGTTAGGCATGGGGTCTCATAAGAATTAGTTGTGGGGGTCATTGGTTTAAAAGACTCTGGATTAAATGAAGATTGTTATTGTCTCACACAGGTGGTTGACGCACGAGGGGGTCCCAGTCTGAAAACTACAGTGAAGACAAAGAAAGTCAAATCCTTGTCCAGGCGGATCAGACCGAACCAGATCACTCGGGTTCAGAAGGAACTGAAAAGACACAGTGAGTATCATGTGCTAACAGATAACAACAAGTGTTTTGCATTTCCCTGTTTGAACCGACCCAACTTGGCTTTGATTGCTTCCTGTTGTCAACAGATTCCGACGCCCACAGCACTACCTCCAGTACAAGCCCCGCCCAGTCACCAAGCTACAGCAACCAATCGGATGACGGCTCTGACTCAGAGTTGGCTCCTGGCTCCACCCGTTCTCCTGTCTTTTCCTTCCTGGACCTGACATACTGGAAAAGGTATTTTAAAGGATAATTTACTCTATAAACTGATTTATGAGTTTAACCTTTGTTGTTCATCAGAAGTAATACTTCAAAATGAAAGCCCTTCATTTACAAACTAGCTGACTTCTGCAAATCTCTGTAGGCAGCGAGTTTGCTGTGGCATCATATACAAAGGTCGCTTTGGGGAGGTGTTGATTGATCCTCATCTCTACAAGCCCTGCTGTCAGAAAAAACAGGAGGATGAGGAGGAGGAGGAAGAGGAGGAGGAAGAGGAGGAGGGTGACCTTGAGAAGGTGGAAGTCCAAAGCAGTCAAGAAGTGATTTCTTCCACTCAGCCGGACTCTCCTTCTGTTCCTGACCAAATCAAAATGGAGCAGGAAGTGGATGAGGGGTGGTGATGATGTCACACTCCTAGGGTACTGACTTGGCATTCTTAGGAAGCCTTCGAGAGTCGGGGGCTACAGCGCCCCCCACCCCAGATGCTCTCAAAGACATTCTCTCGAATTGCCTTCCATTCAAGAGCAGCTGGATCTACCCATTTCTTTCTTTTTTTCAGTTCTTTTGTGTTTATTTAACTTGCTGTCACTGTATTTATCGAACCCAAACGGTCTTCTTATTTTCCAGACCTTGTTACCACAATATTCCAATTTACTTCTTCCTGTGTGGTATGTTTGCTTGCTTTTTTTGTAGACCAGCAATGAGTTTTTGTTCATCCAACACGCAGAATGCTGGACCTACAAACATAACGCATAGAAATACAGAGAATCTACTACTTAGGGAACACAATCCTGTACCTGTACCCTCACATGAGGCGCTCTATCACCATTGTGCCCTTCCTCTGAGGTAAATGTCTTTGCCATTTGTGTAGTATTGAGGGGGAAATACAGTCAACAGTAAGCTGCAGTTGCTAAATTCAAGCTAAATAAAAATGGTAACATTCTACCATTTTGCTGGACCATAGCCATGATAGAAAAGCCTTTAATCTTTGCCTTTTTTGTGAAAACTATTTTTCCTTATTTTGTTATTATTTGTTCTTTTCTCTTGGGATAGTATGCCCAGAAATGAAATTCGCAAATGCAACTCAAATAGTATTCTACTGTAAACTTGGCATGGCCAAACAAAAATCATATTTCGCTGTCAACTCTGCTATTCAGTGTATTAATGTAAATATTGTGAACTGTAGATTTGAGGTTTTGGGGAAAGAGGAGTAGAAAGCATGAACGCTAAAGAAACTATCGTCTTAATGAAAATCTGCATGAATTTTGCATGGCCTTTTAAGAAATTCAAGATTTTTCGGTTTTGTGTTGCAACAATGTTGCAAGAAGATATAATGGTCCCATTATATATTTTTGTATATAAATAATAGAAAAAAAACAAAAATTTGATTGCAATGGGACTTCATGAGATGTCAATGTTGTTAAATTAATGAATGAAGTCGGTCATCCTCAGATATAGTATTTTAAAATTGGAGATTTTCAATATTGTCTCAGTCTAAGCCAAAAAGTCCATGATTTTTCCTATTTATTTTATTAATTTACTTTTATTAATTATAAGTTCATATACCTCCTCTCATCTCTTGTAAATATATTGTACTTCCTATAACAAATGTTTTACTTTCACCGTTATAATAGGATAGATGTTTAGCTGTGCTTTTTCTTTGCTGTATGTTTATTTCGTTGTTTCAGCTTGTTTGTTTGCTTTTCAGGGAAAAATATTCAACAATAATATTGGAATATTTAAAGGCCCATTTCACCAATGCGACCAATGTCAGTTCAAGCATTTTTAATATACATTACGTAATAAGCTGTCATATGCATAAGAGTATTTATACAATATATCCAGAGATCTCCACTATAGTCCAATATTTCTGTCTTTTGATTTGTTTTTAATTTTGTTGTTGGATTGTACATATTCCGATACACACGCACTTCTAAATACTTCCAGGGAATAGCACTGTTACACTCATTTTTCACACAAAACACTCAGTTGTTTTTTTTTTGGATGAGGCATTTTCTCAGTTATAAATTGATGTTTTGATGGTGGCAGCTTCGTTGGTAAATATGCCATATAACAGAATGATAAATGGTAAATGTTATTGTGATAACATCTGATCAGGTGAAACGTTATATTCGGAGGCACTTAAACGGTGATAAATGGCGTTATTTGTAAATATTATAAGGTGTTGTAAGAATGAACAACAGTTATAATAACTTTTTGTCTTATTTATTTCATATTTATTTGCGATTTCATTTTATTTTTTTAATTTCTTGGAGGACTGACCTGTCCAAACACAGCAATATAAACTGAATGTGCTTTTACACAGACGACATACCAATTAAAAACATTATTAAAATGTCATTGGCAACTTCAGGACGGTTGTATAAACATTGTGTGTGTGTGTGTGTGTGTATATCAAGTCCAGCTATTTAATTTTTTTCTGAAGGGTTCTTCTGCTCAGACACCTAACTTTGTGATACCTTTCCTTATATTAGGTCTTTAGATGTAGTGTTACAGGCATGTATAGTAGCTATGCACTTTGTATTCATATTCTTAGAGCTATACGAAGCAGGTTTTGTATTTTTTTACAATATTGTACTTTTTACTTGTTCCTCAATAAATGTAATTTGTGATGGTCTCACTTGTGTGTATTGCTGTAAGCACAGATTATAGCTCAATAACGATGAAATCTAGCTCCAATAAACAAAGCCTGAACTAAGAGATGGTTTGCAGATAGATAGACAGGAAGACAGACAGACAGACAGATAGATAGACAGACAGACAGACAGATAGAGAGATAGACAGACAGACAGATGATAGATAGATAGATAGATAGATAGACAGACAGATAGATACAGAGACAGACAGACAGATGATAGATAGATAGATAGAGAGATAGACAGATAGATAGATAGACAGACAGACAGATAGAG
>JBAJNP010006578.1:0-25159 GCA_036877545.1 Yasuhikotakia modesta | reverse complement strand
CACACACACACACACACACACACACACACACACACACACACTGAGATGCTGTGTGTGAGCATGTGTGTGTGTGTTGTATGTGCACGTCTGTGCATGCATGTGTGCGTTCATGCGTATGTGTGTGCGTGTGTGTTGCTCTTATAATTAATCGCATTTCTTTGTCAATAAATGTTGGTGCAAAACACTTGAAAAATGAAGAACACCAATCAGTTCTGGAGCTGTTGGATTATTTATCCATTCAGAACAAGATACCTCACAATGTGATGTGAAGACTTTCAGTGTTTGTTTCTCAAGGCTGGTTTTTGTGTAACCTGAAGAGTGTGCTTGTTCTTCAGACGTCTCAGCACAGATCCACACTGACAGCCTCTCCAGATCCTTTATTCATCTGTGAAAATACCTTTCTTGAGTGTCTTATCATTCTTAAAACTCTATTGAATGTTTTAGGGCAAGTGTTGATGTATATCAGTTTTTCCTTGTGTGACCTTCTTTCCAAAAACGAATAGTTCGTTTTCCAGATGACTGTGCGACGTAATGGGACCAAGGCCACAGAAAATGGACTATTCATTTTTGGACAAGCTGAAGTTCACGCTACATGCCTCTGTCAACAGTTAAAAGGTCCTGTTGAAAACTGAATAGCAGTTGCTATTTCAATCATGTGATTCACCATAACTGTGCTATTGTGTCTGTTTTTGAGTTGTACATTTTTCCACAGTTTTTTTATTTTATTTTTGGAGGCGGAGTCATGGCATAGATTAGCGCTGTGCGTGTCAGAAGCATGCTAGCTGTTTTTCTGCCATTAGAACAGAGGGATAAAGTGATCAGTGCCTGTGTTGCAGACTGGGAGGGGGGTGAACATGGATGAATAGATAAACACAATTCTTTGGGCCGTGTTTGCGCTTATTGAGTGCGAGCCACCAGCGCGTGTGTCATCGAGACATTGGGATTACAGCTGCTGTGTTCTGAACTTTGCATCGCTGCAAACTGGATAATCCATCCACGGACAGTTTGTTAACCGCAAGAGTTGCTTTCTGGGTTCATCAGCGTTGGGAACGGATTAGCGTTGGGTAGTGGATCTCATATGCCCTGGTCAGAGGCCATCCCTGAAGGGCTTAAGGGATTATGGCACAATGAATTTTCTCTCTCACTCATTGGTCTGATATTTAGTCAAACTGAGAGCAGAGGCAGTGCTGTTTAATTATCATGTAGCATTTTATGTCTGTATCTGTGAATATTGCACATATTCACAAACACAGCAACCTCAACAGTCTTTTAATTCAGGCCTGCAGTGTGGGCACATATATTTTGTATTATGATATCCAATACCACCATAGCTATCGGAGCCCCAACATTGAGACTGATCTCCAGTCTGTGATCTCTCTTACTGTGATTACCTCAGTAGCTTCTTTACTACAACCATACAGGGTTTGGGGGGGTGTTGGGGTCGGAGACTAAGTCCCTGTTTAATGACACTATGAGCTCGCTACATCAACAGACTGGCTGTTTGAGCGAAGGCCCTGGATGAGATGCAATTTCCCATCAGCTTTATGGGCAGTTTTGATCCCCAGGCTCTTGTCAGCGAAGTAAAGATATCATCAGTAATATAAGGGGGACTCTGCCAATACTCAGGGCCTTAAAAGCCACTTTTCTTTGGCTGGCTCTCTTGAATGGCTTAAGGAACAAGAGAGCACAGGTCAGGAGTAAATGGTTTGCAAACACTATGTCGGATTGCACACATTAAGTCGCTTAAAAAAAGAGCTCAGACTTTCGACTACAAATGTGTGACTTCCGTTCTAAGTGTTTGAAATATACTGTTGCCCTTAATTATTTCCTGAAATGCAGAGAATCGATGTGGTGAGCGTTCGGCCCATCTGAGGTTTTCGTGAGCGAGCAAATGTGTCATTTTAGACAGATTAAGCACTATTTGAAACAATTTTAATTGAAGCCCTCAGTGAAGTTTTTAAACAGTGAGGTCAGTGTGTACTGTAAATGTCATCCCAGAATATACAGTCATCCTTTGAATCAATTTCATTAAAATGCTAGCAAATCAATTCCTAAGGCAGTATTTGATGAAAATACTTGGATTTGTAAAGGCAGTGCAACCTGTAACAGTTTTTGAAATGTTTACGAGTTGATATTTAAAAAAGCACTTCAGCAAATGTCCCCTATAAGCGTAGCGCTATGTTTTGCATGGACTATTTTATTTTGTTTCACTCATTATGGCCCAGCAGAACTTTGGCATGTATAGTGACTTATACCCCGTTGACTAAAGTACGTATAAAACAGCATGAGTTCTGGCCTGGCCAATGGCGCAGAAGCTCTAATATGAAACATTAACTTGGCTCAACCGCAGCATCACAACACGTGTTATTGTTTGTTGCCAAATGGCTCTGTAATTGAAAACAACAGTAAATCTGAGGTAAATTAATTGGCAGACTAGTTAGGAACATGTGTTTACATCCCATGTTGATGTTTGCATTGGTTGGTTTTCTCATTGTTGCTGGTGAACATATGTCAGTCATTTTGACAGTGACTGGAGAATGAAGTTGTATTGTGTCCTGTGTGTTTTGTGTGTCCTGTGTTTATTGTGTGTATTTAATACAAGATTTTAACAGAATTTATATTTTCATAACTTTTTTAATTTATTAATGTTTTAAATTAACTTCTTATATTTTGTGTAAAGCTGCTTTGAAGCAATGTTACATTGTAAAAAGCGCTATATAAATAAAACTGAATTGAAAAAAATGAGAATAAGTTAAGAAATGTACCGCTATAATTTTCTATTGTATAGTTAACAGTTGCTCACGGTTGTTCATGTTTTTGGGGTAACGATTGCTGTTTGTCTCAAACATAAAACCAACAATATGTGCGTGATCTCCTTAATTTTGAGGCTGTGTTTGTTTTCTCGGACCTGAAGAGCTCTGACCAACACAGATAAAACCAGGAACTGTTGTACGATTATTCCACAATCAGTAAATATGAGTTGTGTTTACACAGGTGACTTCATGTTCTGGCTTTTGGACGTCGTTCTGGAATTTGCTTCCATCCCGTTTCAGTTCATCTCATCTCACAAATCAGAGCCATCCCTTTTCCTGCCTCTCTCGCGTTACATTTCCGCTTATTTTGGCTGCTATCTCTCTCTCGCTTGTTTTCCTAAACCACCAACACCCCCTCCCTTCACTCTCTAACATTATTAGTTCTTCACAATCTCTTCTTCTTGGCCCTGATCTTGATCTTGTCCGTCTCTGTTTTCCTCAGTGTATTCTTCACTCACGTTTCATGGCTTTCCTTGCAGCAACTTCTCCTGGAGTTTATTTTCCTCCTCCGTATTCTCTGAAGAATGCCATCCCTCTCTCCCTTCATCCTCACCAGCCGTTCTGCTTAGGAAACCCAGCTGTTTCCTGCTGTCATCTGAATCTCACTCTTTCCATCTCTCTCTGGCTGGCTTTCAAATGGGAGGATTGCACTTAAGCGATATAAAAGCTTTTGGAGTTGGACGACTCTTGTGTGAGTTGCGTACACAGATGTGTCTCCTCAGCGCTGATACATTTCTCGTGTTAAACATTCTCATTAGTTACTCAACACTCCTCATTCCCAGCTGACAGGGGCTTCCTGGTGACAGTTTCTTCCACCTCCCACCACGAGTTTACCACCTCCTTTAACTTGCCATCCCCCTCAGCACCGCTCTGAAAGCCCCCCACCTCAGAAAAACAGGAAAATGGTTTGGTCCTCCATATGCAGTAAGCCAAGTCAGTTTAGGTAGGAGCCTTACTGATAGATTTAGACTAATCCTCTTGAAGCTCTGTATGCTCTGACATCACAGAAAGAGCTCCCAAAGCCAATGACATCATATGATGCTGCTTAACTGTTTCATTAATGTTTTGGATACAAATGTAATGATTGACAGTGAGGGAAACCATGTTCACAACTTTTATTTTTACTTATACAGACTTCATGAATGTTGGAAGGGCAGCAACTGCTGGAATAGAGGAAAATAGTGGTGAATTATTTGACCTTTTTGTTTAAATACTGTTTTTTTATACTATTTTACTTTAGTATTTTATTTCAGTTTTAGTATGATGTTGAATTTTGTCACCTTTTTTATATATATATAGTTAACAATATAAATATATATTGTTTTACATATATTGTTTTTTTAGATAATATATAGATTTATAAAGGGAAATTTATTAAATTTATTACATATTTTACTAATTTAACTATTTATATAATGACCCCAATAATAAATAGACTTTAATTCTAACTGTCTTATTATATTTGTTTCTTCTTTCACAGATTTATGAAGTCAAAGCATCAACCAAACATCTCAGTCCAGCTGATGAAAGCAGAAGGGTAGCCTGTCCTTCTGTGTGACATTCACAACTCCAGGACACAGATACGATACATCACAGACCTGCCAACCATAAACTATGATTGCATGACTCCCCTCAACCCTCAGTATTGTGTGTGTCCTCTGAACTCTGACAACTGGTCGGAAATCTTTCCTTTTTTCCAGTGCTGTGCTGAAACATAAATCCAGTCATTTCCAGTAAACATTTTTAGCTCTCTGTGACCCAGAGAGAAATACTGCATGTATTTATTTAATGAGTGCTTTATGTGTGATCCTTGATTTGAACATTTAAGATGGATTTTAAATGCCTTTAGATCCATACCTGAGGACTCCTGTTCCCGTGTAATCCAGTGACATCTTACACATCCCAGCTCCTCTGAATATAATCCACTTCTGACAGTGTGCTGGGCTGGGCACAGAGCTCTCCTTACCCCACTGCCATCACAAGATCCATTTCAGGAATGCAAATGCCTGGGGCTCTGACAGCCTGTGATTTATCTTCTCATCTATCCTTGCTCACATCTGCCTTTGCCCTTGTCTGCCTGTTGCTCGTTCCTCCTTCCCTCTCTCTTCTTCTCAGCTCCCTCACTATCCCAGGAGACCAGGGACTCCCCTCTGCCTGCCCTCTGAGTTCGCCCAGGGCGGCGTTACGGCCGCCTCTGACCTGGCCACACACCCGCCGCCCTGCCAGGGTCAGACAGCGTAGTGGCGGGATAAGAGGTCCCTTCTCCCAGTGGAGGGCTGCTCTGAACTGCCGTGGCGCTCGAGCTCGGATGCTGTGGCCTCTGTAGCCACTAAGTGCTTTGCAGTGCAGTATGAAAACACAAGTGACCTTATATCCACACTTGCTCTCTGGCCTGTTTGTGCATTTGTGTGTGTGTGCATTTGTTTGTGCATGTGTGTGCATTTGTTTGTGTTGTGTGTGCGCATCTGTGTGTGTGTGCACGTGCATGTGTGTTTGTGTGGGCGGGCGTGTGTGTATGTGTGTGTGCACGCATGTGTGTGAACAAATAAACTTGATGCAGTTTGTTTTTTCTCCTGCAGGAGAGCATCACATGCCACAGAGGGGCTGCAGCCAACCTGCCGTCGATTCTCCCAGCAGAACAAACTCAAACCCCCCGCCGGGACCCTTTAAACAACTGCTTACAATTCCACAACACATGCTCTGCTTCTAGCTCAACAGGCAGCGAATGCAGGACGTCTGCAGGCTCTGCAATGTTTGTCTCATCTTCGTGCCCTCTGGCCTCGCACGCAAACATACACACACACACACTCCACAAAAACAGAGCCCCCTTACCCCTCACGCACCACTACTGTCTACCCCATCCTGATTTTTCATTTACCAGTCCATACTTGAGCGCGGGCCGCTGAGAAATGGACCCCTGGTGTGAGGTCAGGTGTTATTTATCACACGCGTCTGGGCGAAGAGTTGACATTCGTAAAAGCACTCGCTCGGCTGCCATTGTAATTGAGTCTCTTTGTCTTTTCTAGGACACAAGCAAATATAACTATGTCAGGACGCCTCACAGCTATATATTACCCGACTCAGTAAGAGAGACAAAGGGCGAGTTATCATTTGGGCAGCAGCTGAAGAGAGGGAGCGGGATGTGGACATTTGAAAGGTGGGGTTTTCAGGGTCCTGAAATGGGGGTGGGACTATTTTTTGTAGACGGTTCAGTGTATTAAATCAAGCTCAAGTTCAAATGTTGGGAATATTTTGAGAAATGCGTTTTAGATAGCGCCACAGCGACCAAAAATAAGTCTATGGTGTTAGTGTGAATGTGTATCGGTGTACAGCGATTTTGTTTGTTTTTTTAGTACGAGACGAGTTTGTCGAGCGGCGAAAAGCTTTTGGTGGCAACACTGTTATGATAAAAGACAAGTGTAATCTGCAGTTCAATTTATTTGTAATAATATTATAAATAAACATTTTATTTGCCAAGAAAATTTCATTTGGTTGCTAGGCAACATTGCATCATGGCCCATTAATACAGCACGTTCTATGTGTGTGTTTACAGAAATTTTACAACAGCTCAGAATTGTGCTCATGCAGTCTGAATGCAGGCTCACAACTATTCACTTCATAAAGAAACAGGAAAAAAAGTCATTCATTTTTTGTATATAAGCGTTTATCCTCAGTTTGCCTGTAAATTCATGTTGTACCATTTTCAATGTCCTTCACAGCCTTTTAACAGCAAGAAATGTGGCCTCGTGTGTCAAGACCACAGCTGGGAAGGAGAAAGAAATCAGACCTGTGTTGACATTCATGGGGCAAAGGTCATCGGAAAGCAAACATTTATTAATGGTTACCTGCTTGACGGACAGATAAGTGGGTTACTGTAATGATTAAGCCACAGTTCGCTGGGCCATGTGTGAATTCAGAATTCAGGCCCACATCTGTGCTAAAGAAACAGTGATACTTATAGGACAACAGCCTGTAAGCTGTTTTGAATCAGAGCATGAGTTGTGAATAAGACACACACACATTTGTGTTATTCCATTAAACCACACTTGTCAACACCCATTAGCACATTTATGCAGGTACTGTACTGTGGGTGGCTTGTTGACTGTATAGCACAGGTTAGAGCGAGAGAGAGAGAGAGAGGGTGAGAGACATTGAAAGAAAAGAAAAAAACAAAGTTCACAAGGTCCTTTCCAGCCCAGGGATAAAGTAAACTGAGCGAAACTGCACAAGCTGCAACTTATCAGCTAGCCTGCATGCCATCAGTGTGTGTGTGTGTGTGTGTGTGTGTGTGTGTGTGTGTGTGTGTGTGTGTGTNATTTCAAAACAAAACAGAACAAGCTGATAGTTTTTGGTTCAAGTATTTGTATCTTCTGCTCAGAAACTGTAATCATGAACTTTCTCACGATTCACATTTTAACATGTTTGTCTTAGCAACACATCCTGTACTGCTGTAGATGTTCCTGATATGTAATTAGGAATTAGACTCTTTGAACTCCACTGCTTGGAATACATCTTAAACCATGTCCTTGAAGGAAACAAACATTCACTTTGTGTTTTTAAATGTTTTCTTTTGGTTTGGTACGTTCATCACATCGTGTTACGTGCTCAAACATTTTCTTAATTAACAAAATCTAAGACCTAATGAAAAAGATTCAAGGCTACTTACATGTCTTCATTTAGTAATGGGACACAAACAATTTCCTCTCACACCAAAACGTTTTTGTCCTTGGCCATCTTCATAGAATAATCATAAGCATCATGAAAATGTTTTATATAAATAAATTATTCATTAAGCAAAATATGTTAAGCTTTCACACTGGTGTAACAATTACATCTATTAAGTAATTTCCTTCTGCACAAAAATAATTAAATATAAAATAATTTTAAAATACATTTGACCTTTTTGCAAGACTTGTGAGATGTGAACAATCAGAAATTCCAGATATAATGACAGTAACAGCTAAACTATTAACACTACAACATGACTGGTGCTTTTAGTAATACACAAACATGCACTACACTGCTGAACGCTTAAGCATATAAATTCAAAACATTAATGTTTCTATAAATAAGTGGGTTTTAATTGTTGGTTAACCTCAACACTTTTCCAGAGGTCTCGTGTTTGGCTTTTCATAATTTGTAGTGCTTTAAAGTAACTACTTGTACTTTAATCTTCTGTCGCCTTGATTTCAGTAAATGCTGGCGTTTCTTTAAGTAAATCTGTGCTGTGTGATATCTGTGGCTGTGCTTATTACAGGGGTGAGGGGTAACCATAGCAACTCTAGCATGTTAGTTAAGAAATCAAATGATTTTATTGTTCATCGCCCTTCATGCTTCATTTTACAAACCAGAAACCTCCTGCAAACACTCATAAAGTATCATGTTCCTGCAGCTGAAGCATTTCAAAAGTTGTGGGTTCGATTCCCATGAAACACGCATGCTGATCAAATGTATTCTGAGTCGCTTTGGATAAGAGTGTCTGTCAAATATGTATCGTAAATGTAAAATATACTTTTGCTACAATGAAATAAATCACACTGCTAAAACTCATGCATAAATACTCATGTGTGGGTGATCTTTCTGTCTGACCCTAAAAAGATGGTTTCTTAAAAAACACAGAGAGAATGGGGTCATCTGGTTTTCATTAGAAGATAAAATGGTTCACTTGAACCTTTTACCAGCCTCTTTGTTTCTGGGAGGCGTCCATACTTCTCTCCATCATCCACCAGTTGACACAACATTAAAGGCTTCAAACGGCCAAGCCGGGCCCCTTAATCAAAAACTAATTGTAATAGATATTGTAGGAGTCCTCTCACTCTGACCGCCCAGCTGGTATCAGTGGTCCAGAGCCTGAGATACCATTAAACACAACACAGACCTGCTAGCTGCCACCGGGGGGGGGGAACATGCTAAGTGTTACATGTGGCTGAGGGGAGACACATGTCCTGTGAAACCACACGCCTCAAGATAAGTTCACCACCATCCTGTCAAGCTGTGTTAGTTAGCAACAAAAAAGGAATTTGAAAACCAAACATGAAAGCGGTCCTGGCGAGGCGGTCGGGAACCGGGCTGAAAAAAACCCAAAGGCCTGAGAGCCTTATCAGTCCCTGGAGAGTAAGTCCATATTCTTTTACTCCAAATATTTCTGGAAAATTCTGTGGAGGAAACTGCATGACACACGTCTTTGTATTTTTAACGTGTAAACGATCTAAAAATGGAAATGCATGTATTTTGATAGATATGATTCAGCTTTTGTGCTCCTGTTATTATATGCAAAAATATTTCTGTAAAAACACAGCAAAGTTGACTTGAATGATTACAGATTCTTAAGTGTCAGTATTTCTTGTGTGGTCTGTGTGAATTAATGAATCAAGGGGAAAATGTATTTTTGCTAGTTTTTGTTCTGTGGTTTGTTTGTTTTTTAGTTTCAAAGTCTGTACTTTTAGTTTGTAGTTTACTGCCTGTTTCAATAGAATGTCTGATGAAGGATTTGTTAATCTCATAAGTCAGTCTTAATTTATCCCCAACAAATTTATCTTTTCATGTGTTCATTTTTAACCCCAAAACATTACGGATTGCAGCTTTAATACAACATTACACTTTATAAAGTGGCTTAATTTATAAAGTAGCTTTTATAGAGTTTATTTAATATCAGTAAAAACATTGCCTTAGTTAGTGTATGTGCCATGCTAGCCTGTATGTTTGTGCCTCTGATTGAAAATTACTCAATGACCTTAAACTGAAAGT
Source organism: Yasuhikotakia modesta (assembly GCA_036877545.1). Classification (NCBI taxonomy): domain Eukaryota; kingdom Metazoa; phylum Chordata; class Actinopteri; order Cypriniformes; family Botiidae; genus Yasuhikotakia; species Yasuhikotakia modesta. The sequence goes on along the minus strand of JBAJNP010006578.1, from coordinate 15,599 downwards.
CAGTGTGTGTTGCCAGATTTAATTAAACTAATTGATTCCTTTGCATTTTTATTAGCGGTGGTCATTAGAATATCTAGACTTTCAGATGGGCAAGACAGATAGCAACTTTAAGGAGCTTTTTCTCATGTTTATTAACCTTTCTGACACTTCGCTGCTTAGCATATTGGAATCCCTGTCGAAATTCACGTCCATGTCTGGGGCGGTTCGTCTTGTCAGAATGATCCATAATGCCATTCACACCGCAAGCAGATGATTGAGTTACGAATGAGGACTTCAGATACACTTGTCTTCCCAGCGCTGTCTGACTAGGTGCAAAGCCCATTCTATAGCAGTTAGCCATGCAAACGCATAATAAATCAACTGCTGAAAAGTAAGTCTATAGTATACCAGATCAGACTGATATTGGTTGGCTATATACAGTCCAAAGCAGAGATGCTAAAAGTGCAACTAAAGTTAATAACATTATCTCAGTAAATTGCAATTAAAAGGATGGTTTATGAAGCAATGGGTCATACCAAGTGAAGCTCTTATAGCAACAATAATGCCTAAACAATTTCTATATCTTAAAGCTGCAATCCATAACTTATACCTCTCTGCTGCCACCTCTGGTCAAATCATATAGTTTCAGGTTGCTTTATGTACTTTTCTTATGTTGAATATGTAAAAAATTTATCCAAACTTTTCCCAGAAACTGGTCCTGACAGCTTATGTTATATATGATTATTATAATTTTTTATTATAGTTTTATGATTATTATTTTTTGACCATTTACCCAAATGTTATGCATTACAGCTTTAAATAAGACATTGCTGACACTAACTGCTGCATTCCCTTAATCCTGTCAGTCATCAGTCATTACTAATAATCTAGCTGTTGTTCTCATAGTGTCTGTGTTTTACAAATGACATTCTTGCCCGGTCACAGGGACACCTGGGGTGACATTTAATAGCTCAGAGTTGAGGGGCCAGTAAACCCAAAATAAACACATTCTAATTAGGTTGCTGTGTAACCTGACCAATGACCAATTACTGCTGGTCATGTTGAATTATCATATTGACTGGACAGAGGCATTGGATTGTGTAAAACCACTTTATATGTACAGTAATGACAATTATGTGAGTTTAATTATAGTCTCAAGAATAAGTGTGATGGTAATAATCAAGCGCTGAAATAACTAACGCCACACACATGCACGTTTGTTTTAATAATATTGGTCAGATTTTCACTGACTATCTGTTTACAGTATTATATTTAACCAAAACCTTACTTGACCGTTTTATGACCTTGTTTACTCTACATTTTGAAGGATTTAAGGACACACACACTAGATTTCCTCTTTAGCTTGTATTATTCACCTCTATCCTGCACTCAAAAGTATGTGTGTTGTAAATGTTTGGCAAATACATGCCGCTCCTAGCCAGTATCACCCGGCCCTGGCTGCATCGCTCCCCTGTGGGTAACAAATGTACCTTTTCTCTCAGAATTTGAGGCTAAACGATGGTTTCGCTTAGAGAGCAAAGTGACTGTCCATCTTTATAGTGGTGCTCTCCATCAAAGAACAATGAGTCCCATTCCATACGACTGGCCCTGATTAAACGCAGGCAATGGATACCCCCTCCTTTACCTGTCAAAATGGAGCAAACCCAGTCCTGTTATGTCAGCCACAGCACCTGCAGCTATCAGCGTCTTTCTCCTCTTGTAATAAACCAGCGGTCACATCTGCAGCGTTGAGATGATCGTAGCTGCTGCCACAGTAAATACAATCTCACGACACGTTTCATTCGATTCAGATTACAAAACAAATGATATATTTTAATCTATTTTATTGGAGTTAGCATAGCAGATTAAAGACAGCTGTACACAAACAGCTTTTATTAAAAGTTTATACATTGGCGAATTTGTTCTTTATGACTTTAAAAGTCATCAAGACCATGAAATGAGAAAAAGTAAATAAATTACACAGTGACCCAAAATGTTGTCTGGAGTTGGTAGTAGATTGAATTTATTTTTTTTGTATTTTTTTAACCATATTAATTAAGAATCCACCTTTTCCATGTCTGCTGAATACCTGTTGACATATTCATTTACTATATAATCCATTTGTTCATATTTCATAATATTATAGTTTTGTAAAAGAAAAATTTGAGTGTCATGATAATTTTCGTCAATAATTTCAAAAGTTAATAAGAAAGTGTGTTCAAACTTTTGACTGCTGGTCTGTGTCACAGTATTTGCTCTTCTGTTGTACCTGCATTTGAAGACAAAGGGAAATAAAGAATGACTTATATGAACTGCTGGATTGATAAATGTGAGACAGTTCACTGACTTTTATGACTTGTCGCCTGCTGTTCAAATGTTGACATATTTTCCTGTTATAGTCATGCTCAATAAAAACTTTCTGGCCATGTCTAGAAGGCCTGTTGGGAAATATGTATGTATATACTGTCACAGATTATAACCACAGACTAATGGTGTGTGAAAACAAAGCTTAAACACTATTTGCAATAATTAAGAACAGTACAATACCATAAATGAATAGCATATATGTCATATACAATAACTATTTGACTATATTTATACTGTATATTAAAACATTTTTATTCTATCTCTTAAGGTAAGACAAACAATTTGTTTTAAATAATTGTATGACTTTTGTGAATGCAATATTGGGATTATATACTGTAATTGTAAACATTAAATGTATTACATTATTATACATCACAATTATTCTTTTACAGTGTTTTTTTTTGTTTACATTTTGTTTGATTTAGGACAGCAATAATGCAAAACTTTTGTACATAATAAACTACAATATAAACTTTTGCTCTCATTTGTTATCAATATCATCAACAGAATAAAGCTTGCATATAAAATCTCATGCTGGCACAAGACCATCATTGTGTAAAAGTCAGCACAGTAAGAGGACTCCACAATCTTGATAGGCTTGTCTTGTTTTAGGGTTGGGTTTCCGCCAATTTCAAGGGGGTAAAATCTTACACCGCCGGGGATGCGGGCATAAAGCATTGCAGAGCTATCACAGGATGAGAGCTTGAAGCTCTTAGGAACATTAACCTGAAAGAAAACAAACGCAGGTCAACTGAATTAACCCAACTTCACACTGCCAACCAAGAAAAACTCCTAACAAAGAGTCTGTCATTTACTGACAAGGACCAATCTGTACACACTGACCTGTGGTGTGCAGCAGGAAACTCACCCAAATACAGAATATTTAGGCATTAGCACAACTTTAGTCCTTGTTGTTTATGCCTTTTAACATTTAATGGAACTAATTTATTGGTGTTATTGGCATATTTTAGTTTCAGCAATGTATGTGGTAAAGCATGAACTGAAACAAAACTGTATGCAAGACAAGCTCATTATATCATTATCACATGCACAGGTATCCGTCATTTTCAATACATGCTGCTGTGTGTTGTGGTTTAATTTAACATGCCTGTGTTTACATTTTTATGTTGACTTGAACCGCAGCAGTACAGCATGTAGTTGTGTGTCTCGCAGCATTACAGTAATGGCAGGACATTAGCTAATGTCTTTATCTCTTCTGTGTGGTCAAAAAGCCTAATCTTGTGTTACAGGATTTATAAGACAGGAGTCTTACTGGATAAAGAACTGGCTTTTTGTCGAGGTCTTGGATAACAGGCACAGATGTCCAGCTATTGCAGGTGGTATCAATGTACGTACTGTTAGTAAAGAACACTAAGCAACAGGAAGTCTTCTACTTTGTGTCCAAACATTTATCTAAAATGACTTACAGTACATTCAAGGGATACAATTTATCAGTACATATTCTTTCCTGGCAATCAAATCCACAAGGTTGAAACATTAATGCAAAGCCAATTGATCTATAGGAACAAATAAACGTGAGTTGACTCGTGTGTTATTGTTTCTATTGCCTCTGCATTGTAAATCATTGCAAAAAGCGCATTAATCCTGTATATGCATTTGTCAATATTGCATTATGCAAACAGGTGCAAAGCAATAGAATCTGCCTTTCTGTTCACAACAAATACATAAAGCATTTACATTAAGCTACAATTATCCACAGAGCTGTAAAAATAAATGACTACTGCCTTGATGTTGATATAGCGTTTGATAACGCCACTCCAACAAACCATCTAATAGCGTGTATAAAATCTATTTGTCCACATGCTGAGTGGCTGTGCAAACAGGTGTCCGTTCTGAATGACTCTCCACCTTCCATTATAAAGAACTGCCTTTACTAACAGCCCTGTGTTAAAGTGCCATTATCCGCCCCTGTCTTGTGTGCCATGCAGAAACGCAATCCAGGAATCTGTTCCTTTATAATTCAGTTCCCCCCCTCTGCTGGGTGTAAATGTCAACGTTCCATTGTAGGAATTACAGGCCGTCCCACATCAGCGCTGATTGTTCCCTGTCGTGGTGGGAGCAGAACAGAGCGTTTGATTTCAGATAGTGTAGAACACTGACGAAATGCCACTGGACTTGGCAGGACCCCTATTGTCTAAGCTGGCAGACTGAGCCAAAGACCTGAATCTGAGACAAGGCTACACTGGGGACTGCAGGGAAAAACACCTTAGAGGAGTAGATTTCAGAGACTGTTATAATACAGTTTGTCGGGGCTTATGATGTTACTGACAGCTGGATTTCACAACGTAACCTTTTCATGTTTTTGGGTCACGTGTCACCTGATGTGTTCATTTATCAAGACAAGATTATAAATCAATGCTACCATTATTTTATCCCAAGTTATTTTAACTTTTAATATTATTTTTAATAGGGACTGGTGTTGAGTTGCTTCAACTTATATTAAAATTAAACAATAAAAAATTAAGTTTAAATGATCATATTTGATATTTAACACTATTTAAACGTCCAAATCACCCTCTCATGTGTATGTGAAAATACAGTATATGTCTATATTATCTATGTAAAAATAAGCGCCGCCCATGATTCTTACGAGTCGATTCAATGAATCGTTTAAAATGACTCGTTCCCTACGTCAAAAAAACGACCGCTTCTCAATTACATAGTAGTCTATGTATGTGAAGAAAGTAGTGTATTTAAAAGCAACATTTAAATAATCGGTATTAACAAAAGCACAAAGTTAAACCAGAACGCATCGTTTTGCGCTTGTTGTAAAACGTCGTAAGTCCGCGAACATCCGGGTTACGTAACTAAGAAAACTCGTATTCTTAAAACGCGCTTACGCACTAATCGTACGTATTGTATCAGCGGTCGATACGTTGTTTAGTTCAGTTGTTTAGTACTTACTGCCACATACGGGATTTTATAAGCATCTAATACTTTTAAACGCGATGCCAATTTTATTACCAAAGTCTGTCTAAGATGAAGGTAATATTTAACAACTTTTCATAATACTTAAATCGGTATCGGTGTTGCCAGTTTGACGTCATCATGAAGCGACAATTTTGGAGTAATATTAAACATATGAGTAAGTATTACCGGTTGATTTTATAAATGCCCTGATGTTTGTATTAGTTGGCTTGTCTTACTCTAAAGCGTCCCATTGTTGTAAATAATATTACAGAGAAAGTTTTACTAATATCATGTAGCTAATGTTGCACTTTCTCAGCACTAACTTTTGGTGTCTGTGTTTATCTTGTTGCATTTTATTATCATATTTAATATTTTATTTTCTCTATAAATGTTAATTTAAGAGCAAGAGCATATGCAATATGCAAGAGCATAGTCCATAAAATGTTACATTCTCTCAAATACATACTTATATTATAGTATAATATCTTATAAATGTGTTCTTATTTGTTTGTTGTCTTGTTTGTTTTGAGGAGCGTAATATTCCACCTCTATGCGTATCTAACCCTAATATACTTGTTTTAGATCACAGGGCCTCCATGCTGCACATGAGCTGCAGGTATGTCCTACCCCAGCCTCCCTGCGTACTTCAATACTTCAGCATCATCTGAGCGCAGTTCCAGTGACCTGGAGGTAATAACAGTTCATACAGTTCACTGTAAGGTCACACTCCTTTCCCTTTTTCTTTTGAAGAGCTAGATGCAGTTCCCACAAACGTAGCACCAGATATGCTTTATAATGTGTGTTTTCATGCGTCTGGTCCAATAAGTTGTTGGATAATTGATGTACTGATTGGTTATGTCATCATGTGTTGGTATAAAATCTGTCATGTGGCAGGCAGAACAATCCACGGCCCCCATTGTTCATTCATCAGCCTTACTGGTCGGCCCCATGTCTTGGTTAGCTGGAGGCCAGGCAGATAGGATCAGTAGATGATTGGGTGCACACATTCTTAACATGGCTGACCCGGGACATCTTAGGGGCAGCCAGGGAGTCTGTCATTATTTGTACAATGCGCTGCTTTCTTTCGTTTTATCTTTGCCGTTGACATTGAGAGTTTTCGCATTAACTTGTTAATGACAAGACTCGTCATTACAGGTATTGAGTTGAGGGAGGGCGAGGTGTTTCCCTGAGCGGGTGACACTTGGTATGGTGGAATGTCGGCTGAGTCCAGTTACTTTACAGTTGCACTCTCTCTCGCCTCTCTCTCTCTCTCTCTCTCTCTCTTCCCTGTTTCTCTCTCTCTTTGTCTCTCTCCCCCCTTTTCTCTGTCTCTCCCCCCTTTTTTCTCTCTCTCTTCCTCCCCTTTTCTCTCCCTCCTTTTCTCTCTCTCTCCTTTTCTCTCCTTCTCTCTCTCTGTTTGTCTTTGATATGATTCTTAGTAAATCAACAGGATAACTGACCTTTTATTTGTATGCAAGCCAGTAGTGAACAAATTAAACCTAAAAGAGTAGTTGCAGCTGCTAACTATCACCGCTCAACCTGACTGAAATAAGCATAAGTAAGTTCGGGAAAAAAGCATTCGTAAGTTCAGAGAATGATCTCTTGAGCTCAAAAGGTCTTTCACTTGAGGGCTTTTTGCTGCCAGGAGTTTATGAAGGCCAGAGTGCTTGGCCTTTGCTCAAAGCTGACAGTGGCAGGCCTTGACTCTTGTGGTTTGCCTCCGTCAAACACACAATTTCGGAACGTTGCTCTGTGGAAAAACTCAGCTATTCCTCTCTGTTTTTTTATTCTTTACCACTTTCAACAACGTTACACAGAATGGAGTAAAAAAATAGGATGGGGGTGACGAAAAAACTGTCTGGAAAAGATTGATAGTTTTGCTCTGTGGTTCAATTGTAAATTAGAATGCAAGTCCCTCTGGGATACAAGGGCTCTGTTTGTGATTGAGAATAAAGGCTCTGTAACTGAGAGATAGAGGAAAAAGTTTGCTCACTGTTACACAAGGGCAATTAGCTTGATGAAATGGCCCTCGCTGTTTTGTGCCCTGGATATGTAAACTGATATTATAATAAGGGAGCTGGCTGCTTGTTCTATTATTTTCACCTTGAGTCAAACAGGAGGAGGTGTTATGATGTACACAAAGCATTGTCTTGTATAACACCGCAAAACCAGACCCCTGGAGGGTCCAAAACCACAGATGCAATGCAAGCCGAGATGACACAAGAAAAAAACAGGCTCTTATATGATGAAGGTGCTGGAGTGAGTTTGGTACGCCGGTTGCCAGCGTGACAGAGTGATAAAGAACTTTTATATGCCTCATAGCAATAATAATGAAGTGTGCTTAGTGTCTGGGCACCACAGGAGTCACACCTACCTCAGTTTTTTATTCTCTCTCATGCACGGCAATATGATGCATTAAATTTTATGATCTTATTTTATTTGGTAACAGGATTTTTATCAGCGATTTGCATGTTTTGACTTTTTGTTGTTTTCTCTGCTTTGCATTTGTAAGGGTTGTATTTGTAAGTTGGGAAACTTTTATTTGCAGTGAATAAATATAATAAATAAATCAGCTTCTATTTATAACATATATATTTGTTTTGGCCTGAGTAAGAAAATGTCTGACACTCTAAGGGGAATAAATTGCTGGTGTATGTAAAACAGAACCTCTGTTTGTGGCGGCAGCATTTAGTTTGAATAGTTATTGTTTTCCTGATTTATCCAGTCTGTCTTATTAAGAACCGAGACGTTTTGGTTTGATGAGTAATTGCTTTTACATAGTTTGTGATGTGGCCACCTCACTTTTCACTGAAGCCCCCCGGACCCCTGAAAACAAAGAAAAGAAATGATCAGTGGAAGATGTAGTTCCTCCGTCTCAAATCGATTCTGCAGACATGAGGAAGAAACAGGCCGGCACGATTGTTTTGAGGGGACGTGCAGCCGTGCGGAATTCTGTGGCGTTCTGAGAGTAACATGAGTGCATTGCTAACACATGGCTTTATTCCTGGAGATGTCAGGCGGAATCTGCTTTCATAAAAGGGAGAGAGAGACGGATCTAATATGGAAGTAATTACATGTGAGAGAGTCACTGTGATGGAATGCAATACAGTGTTTTCCATTTGCAGGTCAATGGCCAGAGTTACAGTGTTGTAGATATGCTAGCACCAATCTCTTGCTTTATAATATTCTGCGTGACTCTGCAGATTTATTCAATGAATTCCAGTCTGTTTTTATCGAACATTTTGACAGACAAGCGTACCATTGTAAATTCACACGTTGCCCAGCTAGCAACTTTATGTCGTAAGACTGCTACTTTAATGTTTCCACTGAGTAGCAAAACATAAAAAGTGTGTTTAAATGTTATTCAAAACATACAGTATTTTGAGTATTATATTAACAATTTGTATATGTATGTTGTATAAACTTTTTTTGTTTTTAAAACATTCCTTTAACCACTTTGGAATAATGTTTTTGCTATAGTATTTTCTATATTTTGCTAAGTTACTGCAAGAATGTTTTTGAAAATGTTGAGAGAACAATTTAAGAAAACTTAAAGAATGTTAGCCAGTGTTCTGAGAATGTTTTCTGTGTTAGTTAAACTTAAGTGTTAGTGATGTGTGTGACGGTAAACTACTGTCTTATCTTCATGTATTCACTTCACAAGTAGTTTATATAAGTTGCTGACACCTCAGTTCATTATTCAGCAGGCTGACAAACTATATACAGATGTTGTCTGTGTAAAATGCAAGCCCACCAGGCTAATAAGGTCATTTCACCAGTTTGTCTTGCAAGAGATTGCTGACTTCCTGTGTGTTCATTATACAGAGTGAAATCTCATTAAACACAACTGCACCTGTAATTGAAGTCAGGGCTGTAGTTGAGTAGCATGATGCTAAACATGGGAAAAAAAGCAGTGGCGTAACAACCACACCCATGTTTCCTCTACTTATATTTCAATCCAAAAGAAAAGTCTAGACTGGCCTGGGTCAAGCGCTTATATTAGCTGACACTCTATACTCGATTATCCAGCGATCACACAAAAAAATACACAACAGGAAAAGCTTCAGACATAAATTACGTAAGGGATTATAATTTTTTTGTCTGCACCGTTTGGACAAAAGCTGTGAAATCCGGCCCCTCTCGTGCATCTCCTGTTCACCGTTTCAGACAGAAACATCAGGCCTGCTGAGACAGAGATTAGCCAGTTCTGACCCGCCTCGTAACAGTAATGAGTGTCGCTGATCAGCGAGTGTTTTGGGTCAGACTGCGATGTCTAAACTGATCATTCCAGTCTAATGAGCTTTGGTGACTTTAATGTAGCGGTCCAGCTGACTCCAGCACCGCGCAGATTAAGGTCATGTTGTGATTTGGGAGGTTGTTTGATGGTGAAATAGGTGTTTTTTTGCAGGCATCTGCCTTCTAAGCTTTGACCTATTTTGTTGGGGTTAGATCTGTAGTTCAGTTTGCTGGTCGTCAGGATGAGACTGGAATCCCACAGACTCGCTGCATGTCCATTATACATTGTACATTCTTGAATTAAATGTTCTTGGTTTATTAAGGTTCTATGTAGAACCTTAAGGGCTTAGAAATAAGAAGCACCCTTTTGGTTTTTATATAGAACCATTTCCAAGTGTATAGAACCACACCAGTTCCTCTTCCAATAGGTCAGTCCACACAGCTGGGGTGAACCGCAGATTTAATTTTCTGAAACCAAAGAAAAATATATTAGATTAAGCGCTACAACATTCAACTATTGCCTGGAGAGCCATCGTTTATCTCTGTAAAGATTTACTGCTCGATATCTCTGTCCGTGAACCGCCGCAGTGCGTTGCGTTATGTGGAAATCACGGTTGATGTTTCCGTGCATTTATGTGTAAAATGACACAAGCGTATGTCTGTGAGTTTAATCACTGCATACGGTTCTCTTTGTTAAATGTTTTAACTGAACTAATACAGCATGCCTGTTTTTTAAGCTTGTGTCAAACCACAAACACAGCACAGACTGCTGACCTGTGTAGTATTTTGGCTGGTCTTCGGCAATGTTTCCTTGACATGCTGTAGGCATTGACCCTGTGTCCTGTCCCCCTGACCCTCACACCTCTTACCCTCTCTGAATGGGATGCAGATGCCGGTGTTTGGAATGAACCATATGGGCAGAAACTCATAGTGATGTCAGAATCTCTCACTGTTCCTTGAGCTTTGTATGAAAACCAGAAGCTAGCTTTTCTCAAATAGTAAAGCTGGAAAATTGGTTTGTTGTTGTACGTTACAATTTGTTATAATTTGTGTAGTTTATTTTTAGTTTGTGTTAAAGACATGGTAGGCAATTTTTCCAGAAACATTTTTGTTATGGTGGCTGAAGGAATATATTTCTGTAAACATACTTTCTGTAAAAGGCGAAGGACAATATAATGTTTGTCCAATCACTGCATTCGGTCCAAATGCAATGACTGGTTGTCCTACTTGCCTTTCAAACTATGTATTTGCATATCTGTGTTCACACAGACAGTCTGTGTTTTAGAGGAGGTGTGGCTTTGGAGAGCACTCTGAAGGGAGGGTGTGATGTAATGCTTTCAAAGCTAGCTTGCCACTGCTAGCCTCTCTCAAATTGCCTGTCCTACCTTTAACCTCTCCGTAGTTCTGTAAACTCAGCTTCATGCAGTAACTCAATGTAAATTTCTCAATTGTTGCTGACAGCTGCTGTGCATAAACAAAAAAAAACACAGCCCTATTTTTCTGTTCTCTAAACATTACATGCATTAAAATACAATATCAGAAACACATTTCCTGGACTGTGATGCTATAAGGTTTGTCCCTCCCTCTGACAGACTCTTGAGTGGCACTAGAACATGTTTGGACAGGAAGCTCTAAGCTGTGTGAGAAATAAAAACAGACACATTTCAAATACAGTCCTCAGGAAAAACTAGTACTTAGCTCTGTAATGTATTATTTTATTATTAGACAAAACGTAGCTGAGACAAAGTAGGGCCTTGTGTTTTACTCCTCATCCTGGAGGGCAAGAGGGAGCAGGCCAACAACACATGGTTGTGGCTGAACAGCCCTCGCTGGAGGTGACAAAATGAACGTCTTTAGAGAGGACTTGAAGAGCCAGTTACATGAGCACTTCAGGGCCTGAAGCTGTGGTTTCCACAGACACTGTTTCTTTCAGAGGGTTCGCATAAACATTACACTCTCTGTCTGGGTAATTGATCCCAAATCTTGTTTGACAACGTTTTTTCACTACAGACACTTCACATGCTTCCTGAACATAGCTGAGCTTTTTTGGCCGCGTTGCAAATACCACAACAACTCAGCACTCATTAAATCTTGTGCTGAGTGTTCTTTGCCCTTCTGCTGTGTGTGTGTGTGTGTTTCACTTCATTTTTCATCTCTGTTTGCTTTGCTATCTTCCTTTTTTCTTTTATTTTAAAGAATGTGGACATAYACACAGAAAGCTTCAGTTGTTAGCAGTTTTTGTTTTAAAAAAACGTCATTTTTAATGAAAACATCCAATTCAGTTGTACGTCCTGCATATCTAAATCAAAGAAGTTGAAAAAAATCATAAATTGTCTTTGGCTATTTATTAGTCAAATGTCTGCCTCTTCCTTTGCAAAAAGTAAAGACTAAACTGTGTCCTTCGTTTACCTGAAGAGTAAATTGTTTAAGTCAATAACATTATTAACACATTTTTAATAAAACAACTGTTTAATCTGGGGACCTAATAGTTAAAACTGTTTTGTCCTGAATACATTTTATTCATCCCCTTAGATATAAATGCCTAATGTGTTTTGAGACAGTTTTAAAAGTGAGTTAAAAGTGCAGAGACGGTTTGAGACCGAGTTAAAAGTGCAAAAATAAATTAAAAACTTTCCCAGTAGTTCTCATTAGAAATTAACTTTGTAACTTTGTTAAATTATAGACAGTCAGTATACACACTCTCTCTTTCTCTCTCTCTCTCCTCCTGCTTCTCTCTCTATCACATCTTTGATTATTTTTAAAATCATTTATATTTCCTAACAACTTTTGTTCAGTCTAGTGAGCAATGATTAAATCCAGACTTGTATAGTTATTGCATACAAGTATATGTGGAAAATAAAATCTGTCTGTTTTTCATAGCCATTAAGAATTGGAAAACCTGTCAGTTAAAGCTCCAAATTAAATGAAGATTTACAGCTTTACCTTGACCGATGTTTAATTCTGTTTTCAAATTTGAATGTTACGCTTTAAAATTATATTTTGATGTGGGATGCTGTATAAACTTGGGGAAATAACTAATTTCTCATGTCTGTTCACAAAGCTGCTAGAAAGATTTATTGTGTCATGTAAAGGATTGCAAATGATGAAAATAACAAACAATAATCATTCAAACTTGTATTTATTATAGATTTTGGCAGAAATTATTGTACAGTTAATATATAGGTCAATTCATACTATTATTGTCATTAAGGAAGAAAGAAAATACTCTTTTTTTTATTGTTTAAAAAATAGGAGGCTTCCTTTATTCTGTTTCAGAATGTGCAGCCGTACGTACCACAGTTATCTTCAGTCACCCTGTTCACCCCGGATCATTTTACCTATAAAATAATCTATAACATGTTAAATGTTCAGACAGATAAAAATCATACATTAACCAAGTCTGAACGTTTACCTTCCCTGCGTTGCCGTGGCAGGATCTTCTCGCATAGTTCTGTGTCCCATCATGCATTTGGTGGTGATGTCATCACTCAGCATTCTTTAGTCACAGTCCCTCTGTCCTTCTCGCTGGCCTGAGGAGGTCTGAGACAGTTCCCATCTTGTCTGCCAGAGTACATTCATTTATATTCTGACTAGTTTTGAACAAGCATGAAAAAAACAATTTATGTGCTCAGTAGTGACAATTGTGAAGCGCTTGCTTTTAGTTTATTGAAATAAAACGCTTGTTGGTGACACACAATGTTTGTTCATAGATCTGTTTTCTAGATTATTCTAGGCTATTAGAATTAGAAAGAGCTTTGTATGTGTAAATATACAGTTTTGTTACTTTCACATACGTTTAAGAATGCTGCCAAGAAGCTTTTGATTGTATACATTTTTGTACGTTATCATAATTACATTGGGATAAAAGTCACCATTGGTTAAAAGTTACCATTCTTCTCAACTTTCAGTTGTGATTTTTGACGTTGCTTATTGTTATACAAAGTTCTTGCCTGAAAGTGATCAAATGAAAGGAAGTTTGTTATTTGATTTAGGAGGAGATTGTTGAAACAAATGAAGCATTTGCTGGTTAAATTGATGCTGTAATTCATTAGAGATTTAAACTCTGTGATCTAGCCTGATTCTGGTGCCTTTTAGAAATAGACGAAATAAATCTTTCACACCCCAATAATATGAAAACTTTTTCATGTGGAGAAGACTTAAAATTTGTATGCAAATTTGTTGTTTATTCCATTCTTATTTGTTTGTCTATTTGTCATGTTGCCCAGTTACACATATTTACAGAAGTATAATTATTATTTGTGAACTGCTAATTCAGTAAAGAGGAATTAAAATAAACATTTCTCATTATGAAATGCTTTGATATCAGTTACAATTTTAGAAACTGCAACGTTTAGAAGCAGTGTTGTCTTTTTGTGTTTTATTGTTTAAATAGGCCATTTGTACAAATCTACTTACAGTTCTTACAAACTATAAGTAGTTTAATTCCCTGTATGTATAATAGGAATCATGTACACTTCTACCACAAAAATCTGAAAGGGGATTTGAATGAAATTTTATCATCGTTTTAGACACTTTAACACTTCAAAACACAATTGTGTTTAATATGTTGTGTGTTAGTGTCACATTGCTTTACATAACTGAGTTGAACTGAATCTTAAAATCATCATTCACAATCATATTTGGCCTGTTAAAGACCATTTCAGCATATTCTGATATAATGCATTCTAAGTACTCAATAACAGATTAAGGACAGCAGAAAAAAACTGTTTTTTTAATTGTTTTATTGCACCAAAAGTGTATTTGTTCGTGTTGTGACCCTTCACCTGTATGATTACTTATAATGTTTATTGACTCTGTAATATATCACTGCTATAAACACTGTATAAACTCACTCGTTCAGTAGTATAAATTTAGCTACTTTGTGTAACAGGTCACTGAAGTATCGCTTTAGTCTAGCTGTAGTCTGGTATTACTGTAAGAAAGTAGCACATTTAGGCTAAGTCTGGGCTGTACATGAAGGGCGTTACGTATATGAGGTCTGTGACAACAAATGGTCCTTATTCATGTCTCAGAGAGTGAAACACATATTGAGAACTTTTATTCTAAAGACGTTTCGTGAATTCCCAGGGCAATGGTTTTGTGTTTTGTCTGTAGGTAATGCTGAACAAATTACACCATATTTGGGCAAAAAGCCAGACTTCTGTACAGAATAAAACCATATTCCTATTCAATTTCCCGTAACTGATATGAGATTTTCTTGAATGAGTTTAAAGACTATGTCAAGAGGAGCCTTTTTAAATGACACAATAAAAAAAGACTGGATTGCGTGAGAAAATGCTTCAAACGTTGGAGTTTTTCTGAACGTATTAAGCTTCATCGTATTTAAAACAAGTGTTTTTATTTCTAATTATTAGTAAAATGACCACAACCACATATAAACCATTGCCAGCAGGAATAATCGTGTGTTTGCTTAAATAAATTTAAAGCCACAATTGGTGTGGGGAACATTTTATCTTCCTAATTCACTTTGGTAGCTTGTATGTGAAAACATTTCATGCACAACTTGACTCATTTCAATCAGTCTTTTTACTGACTTGGTAAAACTAGTAAACTGAAAGATGTTTTTAGCATGTGTGCATATGTCATTCACGTAAACTAGTGAGTGGTGCAGATTATTTTGTGTATTGTTATATATACACAAAGTGGTGAAATATTACAGTCTTGTATGCCAGTTTTCAGCGCTGTCTACCCATTATGCGCCCAATAAGCATAATTACATTAATGTCCATAGTTAAAATTAGGGCAGTTTTTCTTTATTTGCTATTTTTGTCACGTTTTCGTTATATGTTTATTACAGAGTAAATTGCGTTTTTGCATTTCTTGCAGTTTAATGTCGCCTCGTGTTTATTAGCCTGGTTAACCTTTGCTCCACGCTGGACCCGCAAGGGTTAATCAGGCCGGTTTCTGAGTGACCCGAGGGTCAGATTCCCTCAATCTTTTCCTTGAAGGATAGGATGGAGGCAGCGGGAGGATAGTTGTGCCAAACTTTCCTCATCCAAACCATCAAAGCGACAACAGACGCCTGCGCGCGACACTGACCTGCGCGCGACACTGACCTGCGCGCG
>JBAJNP010006577.1:0-25174 GCA_036877545.1 Yasuhikotakia modesta | reverse complement strand
TAACAACAATCACTGTCAAAACCTAGTGATCTTCCTAACTAAACATCCTAACAACCAAACAAGTTAAAGGTTTTATTGGTTGAAAGTTATGATTTAAACCAACATTATCATTCAAAACCACGACATGCATCAACAGCCTGATCTAACATGAACTACGATTTGCATTGAAAAGCTATGACACATTTTACATCGTTACTGTTTCACATCAACACCTTCAGATGTTAAGATGTCACGGTAATAAAGTCACATTTAAACCGGATTAAAACCAGCTGATCCGGTCTAATGTAAACGCATCAGATCTGATCTCTGCGTTGGGCCTTTAACACACAACGCAAAATGTACATTTAATACCTTTAAATACTAAATGCATCACAGATCACCAACATAAACTACGAATTGAAGTCGATTTAACGCGCATGGAGACACGTTTACACTGAATGTGATTTAATGATCACATTTGGTGGCTATTCACATTAGCCATGTAGCAAAATATGGCATCCCGGGATTATAAATGAAAACATCGTTTGTGAACGTTTGCTCGTACCTGCTGAGTTTCCATTCTGGGCTGTTGTCGTCAAGGGCCAAGACGTTAAAATAAGACGTTTGTTTGTAAACGAGAGGAAACGCGACTCGCTCGGCCTCCTACCGACGTCCGCGACTGACGCTGCGTACGCTGGGAGCGCAGAGCGCGCCGTTACGGCCTCGGCGCTGCTTCGGAATGTTCGTAAGCGGCTTCGTGAATCGTTGCCGACCGGAAAGCGACTATTGTTATTAATTTCTAAGGATTTGTTCCCTGGTGAAAAACATCGTTTTATTCCTTCATGTGATTGTTTTTCTTTATAAACGTGCTTGTTTTGACGTTTTAGGCAATTGAAGAAAATGGCCATGTGTCTGAATTATGTATTTTGTTGTATTATTGTGCTTTATTACAGCATCTTTAAGGAATACGGTTGCTTTACCATCTTAAATTGCAGGTTTTAAATATTTAATATCATATTATCAAGCATCAAATATAATTTTCTTTTCCTTTACTTTATACATTTAATCCTAATGGATGCAATTGTATTGTATTCTGTGCACAGTTAGGTTATACTTTGAATACATTTGTGTGCATAACTAATAAAACTTTATCTATTACTCTCATGACATTCATTTTAATCTCAGTTTATAAAATCTCACAATGCAAACCTATGAGGCAAACGTTTGCCCCACGACGCAACAGTTGCCCCAGACTTCCTTCATGATTCCTCTGAAAACATTTTTCACTGATTCAAGCAAAAAAAAAAATGTTCCCATACCTTAAACTGAACACAGGATGTTAGAAACATGACACAGACCCCAACCGGCGTGTGAATCATGCCAACTGTTGATCACACGCCACTTATTCACGGTACAGATTTAGACACACTTGTTGTGACACATCATGTTGTGTAATAACAAAAAAACAGAGAGAATCGGTTGTGACAGCAATTTGGTTTATTTACCATTTGAATGTTACTTGATAAAAGGCAAAACAGCTGTTGTGACATCATGGATGTGAAATGTCACATGACCACACTTGATAAAGGCATCTTAAAATCACAGTATGGGGAAAACATAAGGCCTTTCCAAACTATCCATACAATGAAATCACGTAACCCAATATATAGTGATCACAGACTAGTCAGACGTTTAACCACCTAAAGCTAACCATTGCATGTCCCCACTGAAGAGCTCTTTTAACTCAGCAATGCAACGAATGGTTTACATAGAACTGTTATTTCATAACTTATTTTTCACAAAATGCTTAATAGATGCGTTCTCCGCTATACGTGGCGATCAAACTGCTAGCGCTCACGCCCTCGGTCCTAAAATACTAGGGCCGAGGGTGTGACGCAGGCAAAGTTAAACTATCTGAAACAAAGATAGCAGCCCTCTTTTGGTATCTGTACGATCCAGACAAGATAAATTCGCCCAAGTCAGAGGCCCCTCCCCCTGGGATCCGGCTCAAATGACAGTGGGCGACCTTCGGAGCGGCCGGAAGTCGAGAACTGATCCCTCACCTTCCCTTTTGCGCAGGAGCGGAACACGAGATCAGCACCCAAATAATAGTGACTTCAGAGGAAAAACATGGATTCAGATGCTGGATAATAAAGGAGAAAGACGGACAAATAAAATGAATAACAGGTACCCGCTTCACCCCAAAAACGGAATGTTAGCTAGAAATTCACGCGGTTAAAGGACGTCTAGAACTAGCATGGAAATCACAATGACAAACAAAAAAATGAATAGCGGAAGCCGTAGCACAACACACAGAAGCAAAGCCGAGATAAATATGAGGGAACAGAAGAGATTGAAGAAGGGTTTGGAGTCACAGGTTCTGACAGCACTGAAATTTGTTGCCCTTTAACCCGTCTGTAGTGGGCGGGACGCTGATGTCCACCACGTTGTTGCCAGGAGATTCGTCGTGCATGGACCGGTCAGCGATCTGCTTTTGTGATACAATCCGATAGATTTCTGTAACACAAAGGTCATTTTACATTGATTAGTTATAGGTGTTCATTGGACATCTGCAATCTGTAACGTTTGCGTCTCTACTGCCACCTCTGTTTAAAACATAAAACTGCAGGTTACTTGTAAAGCATGTATGTTAAGTTAAAAACTAAAATTTCAACCAAATTATCACCAAACTGCATTACAGACAAATACTCTGCATCAGCCGTTAGTTGAGGAGAACAAACCGCACCCACCTGTAAGTATGTTTTTAAAAGCCTCCTCAACGTTTGTGGAGTCCAGAGCAGATGTTTCAATGAAAGACAGGGTGTTCTTCTCTGAAGGACGAGAGAAACATTTTTAGACCTCGGTGCTTTTAATCCAGCAGTCAAAAACTCGGTGAACACACTGACCTGCGAAGGCTCTGGCCTCATCGGTGGGCACAGCTCTGAGGTGCCTCAGGTCGCTCTTGTTGCCCACCAGCATGATGACGATGTTGTTGTCAGCGTGGTCCCGCAGTTCCTTCAGCCAGCGCTCCACGTTCTCGTAGGTCAGATGTTTGGCGATGTCATAGACCAGAAGAGCTCCGACCGCACCCCGGTAGTACCTGTGCTCAGAAGATCCACCACCAAATAAAAATTAACACTGATATTAAATATCCATGGATAGCAGGTTGTAAATATTTGTTATAGAAAATATTTAAGAAGTAATAATATTTATCTATACTAAAAGTTGCATTAAGAAATCCAAGATATGGTCACAATTCAACATTCTGGTACCTGGAAGAACAATTTTAGCTATTGATGTTGACAAAACAATCAACCAGGTTTAAGAACTTAATCATTATTGAAGGCATAATTAACCTGGTGTTTGTGTCACATACTAACAACTAACTGATTTATAACCCATTATGTTGTAGTAATTCTAAAAAGTGTACCTTCAACTAATCGAAACTAAATCACACTGGCAAACTCCTGCATTTTCAGCCACACACCTAAAAATATTCCTGAAATTTCTCAGGGTTCTTGGACACACTTTTCCCTCACTGTACGTGCCGGCGGTTTGTGTACTCACGCGGATGTGATGGCTCTGTAGCGTTCCTGTCCTGCCGTGTCCCAGATCTGAGCTTTTATGGTTTTCCCGTCCACTTGGATGCTACGAGTGGCGAATTCCACGCCGATGGTGCTCTTGCTTTCCAGGTTGAACTCATTCCGAGTGAATCGGGATAACAGATTACTTTTTCCCACCCCGGAGTCTCCAATAAGCACAACTGCATTCCAGACAAGTATGTAAATGTTAGACTGTTTGGCCTCATTTTAAGAATCTATAAGGCGTTGCACTTTTCCATATGGATAGTAAAGATATCACAGCCATCACCGTACGAATTAAAATATACATTTAATGGCAAGAACGTGAGAATGGAAAACTCTTAAGTAAACCAGCAACCAAGTTTTGCACCCCAAGCTTATGCCGCATCACAATTTGGAAAGTAGAAACATCAGATAAGTTAGTCAGCGGTCCATTGGTTTCCACATGAAGAAATGACAGAACAGCAGTTTTAGCTGTAATCTACACCAACAATTTCAAGACTGTAGTTAAATTTTCCCAGCGATTCACCTCAATTTTCCCATCCAAAACACCATAATGTCTAACCCAATGGATTAAAACCCAGAAACACAAAGAAAAGATGGATAAACATGTACTCTGTCCATTCCAACGTTGTCCACACGTTGTCCACACATTTTCTTTGGAGGAAACCTGAAGTGATTGACAGATCGGTTTTGGATAAACTGGGTAACTCAGTGGAACTTGTTAACACTTTGGTTAAATCATTTTGCCAAGACGTCTGACCAATGCAACACCTCAGCAAACCTTCTGAGGGTAACAAATTGTTTCCTCACCCACGACTGCAAAGACAAAGAAGATAAATTCATGTTTGTGGTAAAAACAGGAACCCTGTAGGAGGCTGAACAAGCAACAATTGATCTGAACCAACATTGTTTTACACCAACTAACCTGAAACGCAAATATCGCATAACAACTAACACGCTGACTTTGTGCAGCTACTGTATTTAATGCAGTGTGAGGTCATGAACTATTACCTGACGTCACGACCACCATGCAGTGTCCCTGACGTCATCAAACATGTCCTCATACCTCAGAGTTCTCCTGTCAGCTTAATGATTTAACCATTGAGCTGCTTACAAGAAATAAAGTTTCTTATGGCCTAACAAACAACCAACGATAATAATAAGCATTTGCTTAC
Organism: Yasuhikotakia modesta; assembly: GCA_036877545.1. Classification (NCBI taxonomy): domain Eukaryota; kingdom Metazoa; phylum Chordata; class Actinopteri; order Cypriniformes; family Botiidae; genus Yasuhikotakia; species Yasuhikotakia modesta. Next base: position 20,436 of record JBAJNP010006577.1, on the reverse strand, counting down.
ATCATTGGTTTATTGATAAAACACAACGATGTGAACCAAGACATCTGAATGCAAACAACTACTTATCTCACTTTAGCCTCTTCTGTAACCAGCAGCTCAGCTAAACCCCTTACTAGCTAATATATAAGTGTATATATATTAAATATTATCTAGCATCAATGCACATGCATGCATGCACAACATCACGTTATGATCTAATCGAGTTAACGGGGTATTTCATCGATACCTCCCGTTAGCATTCCAGCTAAACCGGCTAAACCACAGACATCAGGGAACTTGCTGGTAAACAAAACAAAGCGAATTGCATTTGTTTGCATGCGTTTATCGGCTTCACACCGCAAACATCACCGACCTTTAAATAAATAGTCGTATTCGTCGTCGCGGGTCCCCATGGTCGCCCTGCCGCGCTGAGACGTCGCTGCTCGGCGAAGGATCCGGATTCCCACCGACAGGAAGCGAAGTCGCTCGGCCTCGACGCTGGATGGGTGTGAACGCGCATCTGCACCAATTGCAACCGGATTAAAGTCCATGCAAACCGAGAATATGATGCATTTACTCTTTTATTGCTTTTGGATGTAGTTCGGGTTCGTGCAACTCACGTTTAACGTTTGAATCGTTTCGCTGGTGTCAAACGTTTAAAGTCAGATTCACGTCATGTCGTTTTCATAAACGTGTAATATTACACTATTATAAACCAGTCCTCTAATGCAAGGAAAATATAAATGATAAAACGTCACGCTTTTGAAATGTCTGTGTTTATATTAAATACACTTTAAACAAAAGCTTGAAGTGACTTTAATCTTGTTTAGTTAGTTTCACATTTTATTTTATAATTCGTGAAAATACGACGAGCCTGGAGCAAGATAAGTTAACTTACACATCTTATATTTGCTAATAATGGTAAAGGAGTATTAAACAGGGTTAACTGGTATCCAGTATAAGTATTTCCCCCAGTGCGCCTATAAACCACTAGAGGCTCCGGCATCATCTCCCGGTTTATGACAGACGGAGAGAAAGAAACTGGGTGAGATTTGCGCTTTAATCCCACAGACGAGACGATTAAAACACTTTTATTAATTCGTGCATAGAGGAATAACGTTGTTAAAATAACACATCGTGTGTTTTATTGTATAAGGCGGTGATTCGTATTTGCTTTCACTTTCGTTTCTGGGTAAACTGTGTGTTTCTATTAGAAATGCAGAGAAAAGTCAAAACTACATATTTAATTCATGCACTAACTCTGTGTGAGTTATATGTAGCACTTATAAACAACAGCCTTTGTTATGAAACTTCAAACTTGATATTAAATATAGTTTAGTCTAAACCTATAGCTTAGTCTAAATAAAACCTATTGCTTTAGGCCCGAGACTTTGATGTTTCACAGCCGTCAATGTGTGTTTTCAAAGTATGTAAATGTATACATTAAATGCATATGTGAAATGTGTATTATATATTATATAATATACGTGGCTTCCCCTACTTCTAACTTAAACCATCATTTCATTTGTACAAAAACTGAGGCTGTTGTTTTCACAGCAATTGCTTTGGGTGGGACATTAGGTTTGGTCGTCCGCTAACTTCTATTTGAGTTACTTTTAAGTTTTATAATGTCTAAACTCATTTCAGAAGCATTTACATAATGCAAGTTATACAAATAATAAATGCATAATGATTAACGTATGATGCTCCAGTCATTCGTTTTGCTGTATTCATTTTGTCCCAATTTGTCTTTTTCTTTTGCAAGAATGAGAAAATTGAAAATTCACAATCAAACCATGACGTCCCTGACTTCAAATTTAACCGAGGAGAAAAGACAGAAGCTTTGCGCTTTACTGGGAAAGGTGGAGTTGACTCTCCTCTACAAAGCTTCTGTCCATGGATATCAGGCTTCTGTTTTCCACCAGCTCTGTGACCGACAGGGTCCCACATTGCTTGTGGCCTACAACAGTTCAGGCTACGTCTTTGGAGGCTACACTAGTGTAGATTTCACTCAAAGTGGGCAGTATGTCACTGATGACGAAAGTTTCCTGTTCAACTTTCAAGGCAAGATCCCTGTGTGTTTCAAAACGAGCAGTGGATATAACTCTCGTCTTGATGACTCTGGAGGACCCAACTTTGGTCAGCAGTTGTACTTTTGCTTTAACAACCAACCGATTGTGTATAATCAAGGGGGCAACGCATTTCCCATAAATTCCTCTGTAATGTATGGGAATGACACTAACTTGACCGAATGTGAGGTGTACAAGATTCAACAGAGTATGTATATTTAAGAACTTACATTTCTTAAAAACTCTACTTGTATCTGTTGTTAAAGTATAATATATATACCTGAAAGGTCTATAACAAATTGTATTTTCCCAGTTCCTCAGGTCAGTCTGAAGGACAAGCCATGGAGGAAGATGCTGTGGACAACTGAGTAGGTTTCTACTAATTTTTGTTAACAAAAATCTCAACAAAGATATAATAATAGGGTGGTCTGTTTTGCAGAAGCAGGGAGGAGCTTGTGAAATCTCTCAAGAACCACAAACCGATGATCTCCTCTGTGAACCGTTTTCGAATCCTGATGATCGGTCCTGTAGGTGCTGGAAAATCCAGTTTCTTCAACTCCATCAACTCCATCTTCATGGGTCGTGTGACCAGCAAAGCCATAGCAGGATCTTCAGGAACTAGTCTCACCACAAAAGTACGGATAACAGCACCAATCTTTCTTGGTGGTTCCTCACGTTTGACTAGATAGACTTTAAGGACCAACTTTGGATTGTAAAACATCTCCCATTCCCATTTGTTAATAGTTTCGCACATACCTGGTGAAGGACGGTCGTGAGGGAATGCCGCTGCCATTTGTGTTGTGTGACACTATGGGACTAGAGGAACAATCAGGAGCGGGTCTGGATGTTGAGGACATCAGCAACATCCTTAAAGGACACGTACCAGACCATTATAAAGTAAGTTAAAGTATGAACCAAAAATGGTTTTAGTCGATTAACATCTAGCCTTTTAAAATGTGTATTCATCACTAACTAAAATGCTTAATTTCATGCTAAATCCCTGAATTCAGTTCAACCCTGTTTCACCATTTGAACCTGATGAGAAAATGTCCTGCAGTCCAGCATCTCTGCAGGAGAAGATCCACTGTGTCGTGTACGTGATAGACGCCACCAAAATCTCCCTCATGTCTGACAAACTGGAGTTGAAACTCGCTACCATACGTAAAAAAGTGAACTCGATTGGTAAGCGAACCAACAGTGATTTATCAGAGCTGAACTCCACCTACTACAAAACCTTACATACATTGATAAGTGTTTTTTGTAATGATCTGATTGTCTAAATGCTTAACTAAACAATTTCAGGTATTGCCCAGATCGTCTTGATGACCAAAGTAGATGAGGCGTGTCCCCTGGTGGAGGAAGACCTTCAAAACGTTTACCTCAGTTCCTACATCAAGACGAAGGTGAGACCCTACAGAGATCATCAGAGAGCTGCAGGGCTGAAAGTGTCAGAGATGGAGATGTTTGAGATGTTTGTCTTGACTGCAGGTTCAGGAGATCAGCTCTCGGTTGGGTGTTCCTGTGTCTTGTGTGTTGCCCGTGAAGAACTACAGCCAGGAACTGGAGTTGGACCTCAGCTGTGATCTTCTGCTTCTCACTGCTCTTCAGCAGATGCTTCACTTCGCTGATGATTATTTGGACGACATTGAACCATCGTGAAGTTGTGCGTTACTGTATCACCCCATAAGCAGTTAATATTTGTCGTAATGACCAGCTGATTGTCCTTCATGTATCAGATAAAGTTTACAGGATAATACTAGCTAGGTTAGTAATGAAAATCACAGCATTGTTTTAGAAAGTTGTTTAACCATTGAACCAATACAATAAACTGCTAAACCTGGAGGTGCTACATTTTTTATTTTTAAACATTGCTAAGATACACCCTCACCTGTTTGGCCTTTATGAATTAGGGCCGGTTCTGGAAAACAGTTTAAAAACCTAATTGAAATAACATGGAACATCTGAAATAATGAAAAACAAATTCAGAAATGAAAACGAACAGACAGACCAACAGCCAGAATATTGTTACTGTTTATTGAAACCACAGAAGGTGTCAAACAATATAACAGACTAGTCAAACATGTTAGTGGACTGAGAACCAGTTACTAGACAGATGACATCAGCAGGAACCGATGAACCGACAGTAAACCAGATTAGACTGTATAATAAACTTGTTATCTTCTGCCCTTAAACATTGTTTATACAAAAAACACCTGCAGAAGTCTGTGGCTTCACAGAACAGCACTTGATAGCGTTTGTTAATATTAAACCAACATTTTCTCCTCGTTTCATTCGTATAATTAGTTTGGCATCCTTTCAAAAATTACAAAATAGGAAACGGGTACAATTTTCTTTTATACATCAGTGTAAATAAAGAATTTTCACAATATAAACTACTAGTTAATATGCGTAAGGGCCATGCAGACGGTTTAGTGAAATATACAACACTGACAGAACGAAAAACTTACAATGACACCAAAATGCAATGATGTCGTCTGCTGCAGGTTTGAAAGCATATGGCTTTGAGTTTGTGGGTCCTGGTTTAACTATAATGCCCCTCCTTAAAAAATGCAATCGCAGACTATTTGACACGTTTACGGATTCTGCATGGCATCTGTCATGATGTGTTTTTTATATATATAGATATGGAAATTAGCAAAACATTGACTGATTTAATGTTGGAACTGTCCAATCACAGATCAGCGTTTTACAGAGCCAAATAACAGTGAGTTAGGCTGCAAAACTGATCTGGGATCAGTTTATGGCGATGGATTATTAAAGGACGGATACGTGGTCGATTTACGAGTCTGTGCTTTTCATTTTCAGTAATTGACATCTATAAAGATGACATATTCAAAATCGTAAAAAATAATGGCGCACTTTTCTCTATCAGAACTGTACAGGATTAAAATAAAAATCGACATTTAGTTATACACGTTTATGACAAAACAATTACATTTATTTTTTCTATATAGAAAAACAAAAACAGATTATTTCGCCTGTATTGACTGTAGCTGAATGCAGTATTCCCTCCCAGAAAACGATCAAAACCAGATGCAAACTTATCTTTGTGATTCATGTAGATATTTCTAGTTTTTAGTTTAGACGTGTAACTGTAGTACTAGTTACTATCCAATAGGTGACAACATCACATAAGTTTTCCCCTCATATGCCAATGACGTAATAATGACGGCTCTAAATGACGACGTCACATCGTGCCATAAGATAAAAGAACTGTACAAGCTACAGAATTTGACTATTAAGTGCATCTAGTCAAGTTAGTTCCTGTCGTTCATTGGTCCAGGTTAGGTTTCCACGACTTGTGGGGGAATACTGCATTCCCATGTTGTGCCGCTAGTAGTGTGCATTACTTAGTTGTTTTCTACAGAAATTGGCCGAACGGTAGGGTAGGGTCACTGGTTAAGCTCTCTGCTAGTCTTTTTGGCCCTCTTTGGGTGAGGAAGGGGACAGGTTACTCGCCGAAGTCTTCAGAGAGCCCAGTGTTTTATTAAACCACGAGTTTTTGGCAGCTTGGACCTCCGTCATCAAAACTCCCCTCTGATGTTCCAGTTCCTGGAAAATAACAACAAGAAATAATTAAACAAAGTGTTACTATGATATTCAACAGTCAAAATACAATCTAAACTACATTTCATTTAAACGTGAGTTTAAATTGGTTGTTTTACATTTGTTGTTTTTGTACTGCAGCTACAATCTTGATGCCACGCCCATTCCGTGAGGTCACATCTGGGAGCGAGTCCACCGGGAAACAGGTTTTGTTTATGAATTACGGGCCGACTACCGCATGCATTAGTTGCATGAAATCTTGAGAAATGTTGATAGATCTGTACTTAAAAAAATACCTAGTTTGCCTTTTCGTAAAATTTTATGTCCAGTGTTTTCATTGAGAAATATATATTCTGTTACAAAGCACCTACAAAGCAATTCTTCCAATTTCTGTGCATATTTTCTGCATTTTATCTCATTATTGCGATTAATGCCTCACCTGGATCTTGCACTTGGCCTCCACCAGCTGGAGTTTGGTCTGGGCCAGTTCCAGCTCGAGTTCTCGGAGTTGCGCCTTGAGCGAGTCCTTCTCCTCGTCCAGATCCGAGTCGCGGTTGTCCTGACTGACCGCTGGGATCTGCAGGGGTCCGTCTTTACTGAAGACCTCTCTGCAGCGCTCGCACGCCATCACTTTAGCCTGAGAGAATGTTACACGTTACGTGATGATGTTACTACAGACTCATCTTCAGAAGAACACCAACAATCCACTTTTTGAAGTGATGTTCTACCTTCACAATATCTAGTTCTTCTTTGGTGGAGGCCTGCTGCTTCTCCAGCCTGGTGCTTAACTGAGAACAAATCTGAGAGAAATTAAAAACAAACAACGTTAGACTCTCGGTTTTCCAGCCTATTGTTATTAAATGGATTTATGATGGAATAACAATAAATACTGAAGAGAAATTTGTAGCTGTGAATTATGGGCTTCTAACCAAAGATCAGAGACGCTAGCACAGAATGCTAAGACGTACCTGTTTATACTCTGCTATGATTGCTGTGGTCTTCTTGATCTCCAACTCTGCTTTCTCCAGTTCCCTTCTGAACACTTCCTTCAACTGAACATCACAAACACAAGAGTCAGTAGATGCTGTTGTCAACCAAACCTTCTCAGAGTCAGAGAATAAAATAAGCCCGGCTTAGTTAAGGTTAAGTTTATTTAGCTTAATACTTGAGGCTTAAGTTTAAGTGGTTTCTTCCAATTCTGAGAACATCAGTGACATGTTCTTAATCTTCAAAAGTCTTCAGTTACATCACATCAGTCCTACCTGAGCCGTCTCCTCTTCCTGCCGCCTCTTCTCCTCTTCAGTTTCTACGAGACGTTGCTTCGTGTTGAGCAGTTCCTTGTTCAGAACATCTGCTTTATCTTCTGCCTACAAACGCAACACTTGTTACCACACAGTCTCCGTTCATTGGCTAACCGTGCGCCATGTTTTATAACCGATATGGACGATGAAAGGTCAGTACCTGGTCTAGGTCGTTTCTCAAAGCTATTTTGCTGGTCACGAGTTCATGGGCGAGATCATCGTTTTCCTGTTCCAGCCGCATGCTGGCCTCCTGCAGCCGCCGGTTTTCTCTCTGCAAGGACACGTTTGTCATTATTATTGTAGCAGCATCAGAGACGTAAATACGCTATTAAAATACCGACAGACTGGCTGCAAAGCTTTGCTAAACGGGATTTGCATAAGCTACGGACTTAAGTCTTCAAAAGCGTTTACATGAAGCAAAGAATCATGTCAAAATGTCTGGGCGAGTACGTTATTGTGTCAACTACGCAATAAGTAAACGCTACACAATGTTAAACAACACAAAAATACACCAACAATCTATTACACAATTACAGCGTGTTCTAACCAGACACATCTGACCAACAATTCTGTGTGATGTCACATAATTGCAGCCAATCAGAAAATATTTAATACAGTGACGTCATATGTAATGTTACCCCCATCATCAGAGGTGGTGACAACCTCGCTTATGTAAACTGTAGCGATGAAAGCAAACAAACTGCTAAGATAATAAAAAAGTTATTTTACTAATACAACTGTGACAGACAGAAATAATAAATGAAGAGGCCAAGGAGAAACTTTTAGCTCTAACCCAATTTGGACGCCCATCATTAATGCAAGTTGATATACAGCTAGTAAAAATACAGCAATTCACAATTTAACCACAAATTATATTTCCACCCAAAAATGTGGCAGAAAATGTTAAACAAATGTTAGCATGGTAACTTATCTATCACAAAATATATAATAATAATAAAGATCACAGATATATAGTCAGTTCTGTGTGTACATACAGAAGCACAATGTGATGCGACTGATTAAAAACCCCTTGTGACAGAGACCCTCCCTCAAACTGCTCTCACATGATACACACATTATCTTATCACAGACAGGAAACTCTGTCACACACACACACACTGTTGTTGTTAGCTGAAATTTCAGGGCCGTGTGTTGCAGTTGCTAGCTGATAAGCGCGCACGGAAACTGCTTAGCCAAATACACATGAAACTGAAAGAGCAAAAACACAAGGACAACAACGCAGGCAGACGTTTGTTAGCAGCCAATAGGCGCGCCGGGCTGACGGCTTACCTGCGACGTAGACTACACCACAGTCAACACTACACCACTAGAGTTAGAACAGCGGCTTTGCCCATCCAGCGCCAACGGCCAAATAAAACACTGGTTCCTCTCCCTGCCTGTCCAAGCTCCACCCCCACCACAGCTCATTGGTCAAACGGGGTGAGTAACAAAGGCTTATTGGTAAAGTAAGGTGAGGGAGGAATCTGATTGGTTAGATGTGTGAGTAAAGGGTTAACAGGAAGTGACCTCGAGGAAACCACGGAGATAAGAAACTTCCTTTAATTGGGCTGCTTGGCTCTTAGTTGCTTTTGAAAGCACATCAGTTGCTTGAAACATTTATTTGAAAAACAGAAAATATAGGAAATATATTAAGCGTTAATTCAATTCAAATAAAAATAAAATAAAAAGTAACAAATTAAACATCACGGCGCTGAATAATTGTCAGTTTTTACATATTTTTTTAAATGATCTGTGCACAAGCCAACAAATTTTAATTTACGTCTCCAGTGCAACATGTTAATAAATATACAGCAAACATAAGACTTAAACAAAAAGAAAACAATGTGTGCGCTAGCTGCTCTATGAAAGCTTTAGCTTATGTAACAAAAAACTGTAGACATGTCATTCTTCGTAAAATCTTGAATACAAAAATTAAATATTTTAAGAATAAACCTCACAAACATCTGAAAAACATGTTAATCGTTCAACGAATGTTCCTCAAATGTTTCTCTTTCTCGGCTGAAACAGTTTGTTTTCCAGTGCAGCTACACAGTCCTGAGCTTGAATGGAACGATGAGCATGAACGTGATTGGTGGATGACGCCTGGGGGAGGCGGGGCTACATCAGGTTTCCTCTTACCTGATATCTGTCGATGGGGTCTTCCTGCTGCAGCTGGCTTTCTCTGAGGGTCTGGTACTCCTTCTCAAACTTCTTCAGTTTCTTGGTAGGAACCTGAGAAGAAGAAAGCAAAGGTGGGTTTGATGAGCAGAACCTGAGATCCGGGCTGGACGCTTCACTCCTGTCTGTGACCTTCTTAGTTAAAAATGAAATCAGTTATCAAGCAACACAACAGATGAGCGTTCAAACAAAACAAACGTGCAATTTTTGTTTCAAACAGAGATGGTGCTAAAGAGACAAAATACAAATTGCAGCTTTAAATTATTTGTTACAGGGTTTCCCTGCAGGAGATTATTACGCTCCACGGGGATCACGACGAAATGTAGTTAAATTAAAATACATTTTAAAAACATTGACAAGTATAGACAACAAAACTGTGTGTGAAAACGAAGGCACTTTCAAAACAAACTGAAAACATGCCCCACCTACAAACTCAGGCTATATCAATACAGCATTACTGCAACAATGTTTGTGGATCATGTGAATAAGTCCTACAAACATCTAAACGTCTAGAGGCCCTTATGAGCGCTGCGCCTGTCCGTTGCTACGGCAACCCAGCAGGAGTCACTGTGGTGTCTCTGAGGGTGGGGTGTGAACAGGAGTCAGTCCTGATGGGGTCTGTCATCCGGGTTTAACGCTGCCTTACTGCAGGGGAATGTTATTATTACAGCCCTCACAAGGCAGGTCTGGGATCAGCCGTGGTCCTAATGCCACATTATGAAAGGAGGTTTCGTCTAAATTCAAAAGCAGGGAAAAAAAAAAAAAAAAAACACACACAGCTACAGCGACAGGGTTTTGAAAACGTATAAACAGTCACTTGGGGTTTCCATGTATTATATTTGGGTATTAGTGCTCTCCAGCAAAAAAAATCTGTGTTAGCTTTATTACTGATAGAATAAAGCACAACTGGAATAAAATAAACATTTGGGAAACTATTGGGAAAATATTGTCTGTACCTGCACCATTGCTTGTACACAGCAGCTCTTTGTTGACTCTATACAGTATGTTTGACCTCTGACTTCTGTGAGATCAGAGAGTGTCTGCTGACCTGCACAAAAGCAGGCTGTGCTTGGAGACCCAGTCATCCGGGAACCCTGGAGACGAGGGTCACCGGAGCGAGAAACAGCTTACGGACAAACGGCACCACTTGTGTTCCCGCCGAAGCCACAATGACACTTCTGTGAACTGAACTAACTGCTTTTGTAAAAGCAGCAGAATACGGTGAGGCAAAGATGAGGAGGCAAAATTGAGGCACGGCTACGTTGACTGCTAGATATGAGAAAAGGAAAGGTGTCTTTTTTTTGCCTCTATTTTGCTGCACAAAACGTTTGTTATGCTCTGAGGAATGTGAACATGATACAAACTCCTGAGATAAAGAAACAATTGATTCCAAATATCAGGAGAGAGAAATGAAGGAACGATAGCTTCACATTTACAACACAAAGTAAATGCTGCAAAAAACATAAAAAACGATTATCTTGTATGTCTGGCTTGTGTGTGTTGCTATGTGGTTGCTAAGATGTTCTGATGTGTGTTGGTGCGTTGCTAAGTGGTTGCTAAGATGTTCTGATGTGTGTTGGTGCATTCCTATAAATGTATGTCTACAGCACACTAAAATTGAATAAACGTAAAGTTATGGATTTGAACCATAACTTTACGTGAACCATAATATAACTTTAACCATAACTTTATGAGAAAAAATAAAAACTGAATTTCACAATGGTGCAATGAGATACAAGTTCATCATTAGACATGTGTAACTCAACACTCTGCCAGGATGTGTTGTGTAGTCACAGACCACAGAGTGACTGTTAACACGGTGAAGAGATGCTCTCAACACAACCTGAAACTGTGTTCAGTTTTACCTCATGTGAGGAAAGGTTGTTAGAAAAACGTCACACAGTCGCCAAAATGCCAAAGCGGCCGTTTCAGGTAACTCATCTGATACAAAACACCTCCACACATATTCCATTACCATCAAGTTTAGCATTAGCATAACTCTCACTTTACCCTAAACTGAGTGATTTCTCAGCAATGCTGTCTATCTTTCACACATCTATCCACTGAAAACACTACTGCAAGTGTTTTCGATTTGCTTTGTTAGTAGTGACTAGTTTAAATGTGTTAACGTTTGAATGTCTTTTCAAAACTTCTACTACAGAGAAAATAAGAAGTTACAACATGCTGGCCAGTGTCTTCACAACCAGGAGAACACACACTTCTCTTCTCACAACACACACACATACTTTATAATCTAAATGAAGTTTATTCTACAAACATCTATTGCTTTCATACACAGCTAGTTACAAACACTAAACAAAAAACATTCTGCTTTTTTACAATAAAAAAAGATTTACTATATTTATAGCATCTTCAGAAACAAAGCTGCCCTCAAAAGTAGGTTTTGCTCAGATTTTTTAGGCATTCCAGAAATGCCAACACAAAGCCAGAAAAGAAACTGAAAAAAGCAGATAAGAAGCATTATTAGGCAAAAAATAAAATCTATCGAAAGAACAAGCTGTCAGTTTTACACAAAACGGACCCTGTCAGAGGAAAAATGACAAGCTACAAGCTCTGCTGTCTTACACAGCACGACTACAACATGTTCCTTCTTCAAAACATCTTGTAACTGTAACGCTTTTTTTGTGGTTTGAAGATGAAGACGAAAAAACAGTTTGAACGACTTACTGCCGGTTTGGGTTTGGATTCGGCCACCAGACTTGCGAAGAAATCTTCTTCGTTGATCTGACTGATAACGTGAGCGTCGTAAGCCACCGTTATCGACACTTCCTGCATCATCGTGTCGAGGTTTTTGAAGGCACGTGTCGTCTGAACAGCAGGTGAGCTTCTAGAAACGGAGGAGGCAGGAACGAGGAGTGCAAAGAGTCTTTGATAATCTGCTAAAACCAGGCAGTTGATGGTCTACCACGGAGGAAAGCCGGCCCAGGAGGCGGGACATAAACGAGGGAGGGACCTTAGAGGAACACACACATACACCTGCTTTTGTCCTCCAGTGTTTATTTCTTCCCACCCAGGATCTTCTAAACCTTAAATCAAAACACAAAAGATCTGGTTTCTCTAGAACCGCTGTAGAAGTTGTTCCTCAAACAGCGTGTGGAGGCGACGTACATCTCAGTGATCTTCTGTGACGACGGTCCTTCACAGTGGTAGCTGTCAGTGGAAACAGAAAGAGTGACAAATGAGGAAAAGAGCAGACGAGCGCGAAGGCAGGGGAAATTTGGGCTTGTCAGACAAACCACAAAGACTTTTGATGCACCACGATCCGTTATTGTGCGTCTACATGGGCGGTAGAAAGGGGTCTCTCAGGTCCCTTGGTGGTTCTCGCTCGTGCCTTATCCGTCTTCTCATCAAACTTCTCAGGCTTCTGCTTTCCTCCCAGAAAAAAGTATTCAGGCTGTTCCTGGTTTATTGAGTATCCGAATGGAAATATCCACAAGCTCCAGCCAAGAACGTGAGACGGTACTGACGTGAAGCTGCTCAGTTGGATTAAGTCCTCTTTCAATTTCAAAAGGATGTGGAATTCTGCTGGTAATCTGAGGAGAGGAACTCGGTACAGCCGTACGTTCTTCATCAACGCCAGCAGGTGCCTTCAAATTCCATCACGCACGTCATACTTCATTCTCTTTAATTTCTCACCGTCTCAAAAAGCCAAGAAAAAAAGACAAAACGCTCCGTTCCTGGGTGGCAGAATGCGTGCACAGCCTCTGAGAACCACACACACGGTGTGTGGGCTCTGATTATGTGTGTGTGTGGTATCCAGGTCTGATATGGAGATGCAACAACACTTCCTGTCCTCAGTCTCCACCCTCCTCACGGTCTCACAGAGACATCATCTCTGGGGGAAAAGACAAGACGGCACAACATCACAGCACAACGATAATGACAGGGACCTTCTGAAAGACTCTAGAATAACACAATCTGGAGTAAAAATACTCTATCAAAGAACCGGAGTGTAAAAATAACACAGTTCTGAGGATGACAGGGGTTTAAACATCTTTCTTTCAGTTCAGCATTTGTTCTCGATGAAACACCTCACTGATCGGCTCTCGTGTTTGTCTTTCACTTGTGTGCGCAGAAGATAAAGAGGAACGTGTGACTAAGTACACAAACGCGCGCGTACGCGTCACCGCCGAGTCCGTGAGAGTAACCGATGATGTTGCAGAAATCAGGACACACCCCTAGAAAATCCTGTCGCAAAATTTCAAAAACAAGAGGAATTAAACAGCTGTGTGCTTACGATCCTCTCACAAACAACAGACTTCAGGTTGTTATAAATCACTTCAAGAACGTTCCAGAGCTGAGACCTAGAACAATGTGTCCTTGTGTATCGCTGTAGATGTCTCCTGCTGAACTCAAGAGTCACATGAGTGAAATAAACCCATCTTTCTTCCTCAGACATACACGCACGATTTCAGAGAGGGAGTGAAGGAAAAGAGATGGATCGGGGTGGGTGTGACCTATGGGAGACACGGGGTGGGCGTGGCCTATTGGCCAAAATAAAGTGCCATACAAGGTAGTACAGGACAAAGATCCTGGAGAAAGCTGATGAATGCACCTGTTACATCACCTCTCAGGTGCTGGTTTCCCACAGGGATGGTCTCCCTCTCAGGTTTCTCTCCCGTTGGGTCCTAGAGTCCACTGATTTCTGCTCTAGTGGCACAAGTATGTTAAGTGGCATTAATAAGAGTATGATGTGAAATAATAATACTGGGCATGTATGAAAATTATTGCATCACCTACTGCGCCAAAATGTGCAACATAAATCACACACAGCATGTGAAACATATCCCATAATGCAATGCACTTTATATCAACAACTATACCATACTATACTGTACTATACTATACTATACATATCTCATACTACATTATGTAAACATATACATATTATATGCATAGGTTTGTCTATTTTTAAGACCAATGCGTTATTTATAACAATGTTTTGTGAAATTAGTTTTCTAATACCACAAAACTAAGATTTATTCTGCATGAAGCTGCACAAGTTGTTTTACGTTGTGGACTGACATGACAACAATGTCAAAAAGATAAACTCTATATGGTCCTGAAAACAGGCCAGTATTTTTTTTGTTGGATTTTTGAACAAAAATGACACAAACACGTTTCAACACATTTAGGAAAATCCATACATGCTGTTAAGTCTGAGGTTGGAAATACGCCAGTATTCCATCCGTAAAAGCGGTACTACCCGTATCTAAGGATATATCTCTATAGCAACTGTTTCAGGAAGTCAGAATTATCATGAACAATCAGCAGCCACCATGCGTTATATAATTACTGTATTCCTGATGTACAGCAGCGAGCGACTGCAGTACAGGAAATATTACAGCTAATGATGGTAAGATACAGGAAATGAAACGCAACTGAGGGCAGAAACACAACAACGTCTCCATCTCAACTCCTCCTTTCCTCCTGCCCTAAAAACAAACACACACAACCAGGTCAAAAGCTACAAAACAAACTCTTGAGATCATGACGCTAACAAACATCCGCTAACCCGGATGCTAAGGGCATTATAGCTGTTAAATGTCTTGTGAAATGAGTCTGAGGCAAAGAATTGTGGGTATTTATCCCTGATTCCTAACAAGCCTCAATGAAACCTTGAAACCTCCAGACAAGGTCTCTGCATTCTGTGAATAACTGTGAGTTAGTTTGAGACATTCTGAGCATTGAATCTCTGGTTACCCTTAAGTAAACTTTACATAATTAAAAAAACCAAACAGTTCTGGTCCTGAATGCTGATTGGTTCATACGGTGCCACAGCAACACTAAAGATGTGACTCAATCTTTCGTATTTACGACAAACTCCTGTGGCTGATATTTTAAATGCAAAACGCATGTGGAAATATTAACTGTGCGATGTTGCAATTTGTTTCTTCATTATAAAAAAAGACAGTGTTACATTAAGCAACAAATTACAGGATAAACGTTGTTACAACATTACTGTATTGTCACATTCCATTTGTTAACATTAGCAAAAACATTTATTAAAATTTACTAACAATAAACAATATTTCTGTAGCATTTATTATTCTTTGCTAATGTTCATTTTAAAGTCTTACAATTAAATCTTTTCTCCCGCTATCCAGAAACACTTTGTTGCACCCGTTTTATTACGGCAACACTAAACCTTTAGCACATCAGTAAAGGATGAATTATTCAGTTTAAAAGGACCATTTTCAACCGTGACATTAAAATCAATCCCAGCTATAAACACAGCAGAATCTCTCAAACCATTTGGACCTTTTTGAGGGTGGTACTACCTTGATGTTGCAGGCTTGCTCCATAAGGCGCCGGGCGTTCTCCGCCGCCCTGTAGCGTTTCGGAAGCTGGACCCGGAAAAATTTTAGGGCGCCTTCAAAGTCCGCCTGAAGCAAGTCTTCCTTGGAGGTCTGGATGCAGAACAATAAACAAATAAACGTACAGATCGTTTCACATTCCCATTTATACATTTGCTTGATATCCAAAGTTATTTAGACGTGATACAGTAAAAAGACATTTTATCAGTCTGTTAATCCTTTTCCCACTGAGGAAAAGGAAAATAATTATTTTCAAATTGTTTTTTTTAAAACCCACAAAACAGGCGTTACATTGTGTGAGCAAAAACTGTACTGTGTGTCATCATGTGATATTAAAACCTGCTAATACCTGTGATGTTAAAACCTATAAACACCTAACAGTTAGGTTTATCTTGTTTTTATTTTTTTATCATTAATTGTTGTTTGACAGTTAGCAAAAGCATTTCACTGCATGTCGGTCTCTGTATGGAAACGTATGTGACATAAAATTTGAATTTGAACTAAACCCACCTGTCTGATAAACACAAGAAATGTTATTAACAGACCATTATTAAATCACAAATGATGCTGTACAACAAATCTGCTTTTAACCGATAAACAAAAACTTTTGCTACGTTTTCTGTAAAAGTACAAGCAAAGTCCATATAAACAACAAATAAAAATCACAATAAAAAAAACATGATCTTAACAGTCACTTAACAAAGGGACTTAACACAGTGACTTTTTTTGTGTCTGATGTCCCTCACCGCCAGCAGTCGGGGTACAAACAGGCGGTGACCCATGCCCAACAGACCCATGACTTTATCTGTGTAGTCGTTCGCCACCCCAGGCTTGTCTTCTCCTCCGCTGCCTCCTTCCTCCAGCCGCCGGACCGCGGGTGGGATCGGAGCCCACAGGGGGTCTCTGTCCGGGGTCAGAGGTGAAAGCGCCTCCTGGGCGCTCCCAGAATCCCCAGTGTTGTCCTCCCATGGAGGCTCTGGGGCTGACTTGGGGTCAGCCACGTTTAAGTCCTGAGATGGAGCCCAATTTTGTAAACTTCAGGAACGTGGAGTACCTCAATATCAGTCCTGGAAGTCGTTTAGGTTGCGCTGATGCGGTCTAGCCGAGAACGGAGGCGTCATTCGTTCATGGCGAACAGTTGGCATGCGTCAAAAAACAAAACAGTCCAATTCACACTTGTGATCTGAATTCTGATCCATTTTGAGTCTGCAATGTAAACACGACGCGAGGCCACGCCCAGTTTGCTGTTCCTCACACCGCAGCTGTACATTCAGACGATCGGACGACAGAGGCTACAGTTCACGTAGTTCCCACAGACATAACAAGGAAATAAAGCTTTAACCTGGCAATCCTGCGTGGTCATTGGCTGGCTCCTCCCGAATTCTCAAATTTGCAATGTGTTGCCTGGCAACAGGCAGGAGAGGAGTCGCGTGGTTGAGAGACACATGACAGGCGGCAGGTCTTCTGTATTTTGCTCGACTTCAAAAGTGAGACTCACGCTGCTCCACCCTGGATTAATTTAACAAAATAAAATCATGCAGAAATTAAAGAACTCTGTTCTGGTTTACTGCAAGCTTTAAAAACGTATATGGAGACAAATCTGAGGTCTGAGAGAGACAGAAAAATAATAACAAATCGATGATGGAGTCCTGGAGCTCCTGAAAACGAGAGCGTGAGGGAAACCGCGTGGACTGCAAGCAGAAACTTGCATCGAGAAGCACAAACATCTAACGTTTAAGATCTCTTCAGAACCAGAGCTCGCGGAGTCCAAACATCCAGCAGGGACTACGTTACCCACAATTCCACTCCTCCCATCCTAAAGTGTAACGTCAGGGATCAGCAGCCCATTTCAACAAAATCCATAAATTCAGTCCAAAATCTGGGATACAGAGGTCCGGTGCTGTCCAGTTTGGCAGTAGATCTGAGACCGTGATGGTGATTGTTGTCTTCTCAGATGGCCGATGAAGGTCTAGCCAATAATAAACCTCAGTGCATTATCTTTGCTTTGCTGATCTGACCAGTCAGTGAGATGGAAGAGAAGAGTCAACGAGTGCAAGAGAGAGAGAGAGAGAGAGAGAGAGAGAGACAGGGAGAGAAAGAGAGGGAGAGAGAGAGAGGGAGAGATGCTGTCGCTACTAAAAACGGCAGGAGAGCGGAGGGCAGGGAGGAGTGTGATGATGAGAGGAAGATAGGAGGGGCATTACAGAGAACGTAAGACCGTGGACACGGCCAGACAGTGATGCATCTTATGCTAAATGCTAATCGCAGTTGTGTTTGCTAAGGCAAGATGCCGACAGCGGGAGCACATGTGGAGAAACAGAGTGTGAGAGAGGTGGGGGGTGAGAGAGAGAGAGAGCGAGGGGGGGGCGAGGGAGAGCCTTCGGGGAGGATGTCGTAATGGTTAACCAATAGGAGCGAAGAAGTGCAACCCCCTCAAGCTCCTCTCTCTCTCTCTCTCTCTCCCTCCATCTTTATCTCTGTCATTTTTTGCTTCCCCACATTAACAACCAACTGATGTATCTATAATACAGAGCAATTTATACTTTATAATTCTTTACATTACAAATTTTATACATTACACATTACAATTTTATGCATAACAATTCTATACATTAGAAATCCATGCATTACAATTCTATGCATAGAATTGGATTCAATAAGGGCTGAGGCACAGTGAAAATAAGCATACATTGTACATTTAGATTCACAATAATATTAAACAAAAACGTAATAGCATTATTTCAAAAAGTAATGATTCATAAAACTCTTAAAATTAAAAACTTAAATTGTTGTAATCATGAAACATTCAAATACAAAATACATTTTAGAAAAAAAGCTATAAACACAGTAACATATTTACACATTTTGAAAAAAAATATATGTATATATATATATATATATATATATGCAAACCCTAAAATATCATATTGGGTTTAGTTCATTTCTATTGTTTATTTGCCTGTTGTGTTTTTTCTGTCAGTACTCAGGGTTTAAACACACAGCTAAGGACGTGAAAGAACATTTGTTACAACCAGTCACATAACAACCATCGTTTTACAGACAAAAACGAACGACTCCTTCAGGCATGTGAAATTCTCTCACCCTGAGATTTGCTAAAAGCCGTTTGTTCTAGGATTTAATTACAAATATTTCCTCTAATTCCTCTTTAATAAAACACCTTAAGTTTAAAAAAGAAACCAGAGAACGTATTGCTTTGTGTTCCTGTTCTGTAAATAAAGAACAGTTTATTTCACCACATGAAATGGGCACATATATATTGCAGTTTCTCTATAGGTTAGTCCAGACTTATTTAGAGCACTGCAGCGAGATCCTGCAATAGCTCAATTTGTCTTCCTGTCACTGCATCTTACATAAAGGTGTGGTTTGTGGCTAAAGCTAATGCGTGTGAAAGCCTTCCAGCAGACGATATTAGCCAACCGTTAGAGACGAACTGATTTCTAAACCGGTTTCAGTCTGAATACATTTGCTAAGTGTGAACACACAGCGTTGCCATTAACTGCAGCGTTGAATTGAAAATGTTTCAATTTGTGGTCTACAATTGTGGATTTTCAAAATACTGTATTTGAATGTTAAAGTCCACATTGTTACATCACAAAGGATGTTGTAAAACGAATTAGCTTTCCACTGTTAAAAAGCCAAAGATTTAATGCTATTGTTCTATACAAGATCATAGTGTACAATGTTAACATAAGTCACAATGACGCATGAGATGCGCCCGCATTGTGCTGCAGGAAAAATGACCAACAGCTGCATTACTGTCGCTGGTGATCAATAACAACACAAGGATTTGAAAATGCACACATGCATCATTGCGACAGCGGCCGCATGGTGTGGGTCAAACTAGTTGCGATGCTTTTGTCTAACGAACAAAAAGTGCAGTACAAGAAACGAGGTCACTTCCTGTTTAATTTACAGGGAACGTTTTGCTACATTAACTTACAAAGGTCAGTTTTGAAGCAAGCTAGTGTTTATTTATGTCACAATCCAAGATTTCAATTGCATCATGCTAGCTTCAGCAAAAAAAATTACAGTGAACTGTTTCAATTTTGTATAATAAGAAAGTTGCATAAAATTATGATGCAAGGTCCGAACTTTTCATTGGTACTGCATTACAAATGCCCTTTCAGCAAACTCACCTAAACACATGCTAATGTCACAAAATTGGCCCTTGGCCGTTACAAGGCATTGCATGGCTGTTTCCTCTTTTATATTGCTTACAAAAAACATACCATATTGTGAAGGGATTGCGACAAATATTGCATTGAGTTGTATGCAAAATATTGCATTTAAGTATTTAAAGTCTTGCATACATTGCATTTAAAACTAATGGTTGCGTCTGTATGCAAATTTACAGAAAACATGGATGCAATATTACGTCCGTCCGGCAGAGGGAGACACACTCAATATGTTTCCATTATATGCGCAGGTTCGAATTTGGTTATATTAGTTGAACTATGTAGTTACCTGTGACCTCAACTAAACATCCACTATAAATGTACTTTTCAACACATCATTTATTCATTTCAAACGATGTTCAACCTTCTGATACGTTCAGATTTTCAATGCTTGTGGGAACCTGGATGCATGGAGCTTCTAAACACAAGAAGCAAATGAGTAAAATAACGTGTGTGAGATGCAATACCTTTAAAAGAGCCAGAGCCACGTTGAAGATGATGCTCAGTCCCTGCAAAGAGTTTAGAGAAAGAAAACAAGACGATAAACACCAAACAACAACACACTAAACGTTCATGTACCGGTGAAGGACAGACAGGTGACTGTTGCCGTGGATGCTGAACTCATCCCTGCATGGAAACACCCGATTCAAGCATCGCTTAGACCGCCGTTCACATGGCAACACGGAGCTAAAAATATACCGGGATCTCTAAATATAGCAGCAGACGGCAGAGATCCTGACAGCCTCTAGATGGCGCTACGGGGCTAAATGGAAATGGCTGGGGGCCTTGGGTTTCCTGGTGTGTGTTT